>JANJXV010002071.1:0-50899 GCA_024803745.1 Megascapheus bottae
ATAAAATTTCAGGGAGGGGCAAATTTGCCTCAGAGGAAAAACAACAAAAACTCCCTGCAGGAATATTAACCGAGACTGCTCAGGCTACCCTGGCCGCATGGAGAGCCGTGCCCGCTGCAGGAGCGGTTACTTCCTCTCTTTCCAGGGTAGTACAAGGCAATAATGAACCATATTCTCAATTTGTTGCCAGACTTTTGGAAGCAGGTGAAAGAATATTAGGTGAGGTAGATACAGATGATATTATAGTTAGACAGTTGGCCATAGAAAATGCTAATGCAGCCTGTAAAGCTGCTTTAAGAGACAAAACAAAGACCCTAGATTTAAATGGTATGATTAAAATTTGCAATGATGTGGATTCCTTTGAACATAAAATATCTAAATCTATTAATTTGGCCATTGGAGCCATACTCCAAAACCAGACTCCACCTTCAGGAAAACTAGGACAAATATCTAGCCCTAAAAACTGTTTTAAATGTGGACAAATTGGACATTTTGCTAGAGAATGCCCTGGAACTATTAAACAACCCAAACGTTCCTGGGACGATTCCCCTCCCCCTTCCCCCTGGCCTTTGTCCTAAATGCAAAAGAGGCCATCACTGGGCTAGAGAGTGCCGGTCCAAAACCGATATAAATGGCCAGCCTTTGTCTGCGATCTTGGGAAACGGGCTACGGGCCCCAGCACGGGGCCCTACCTACCCACTGCGACAACCAATGACCCTTCCCGCCCAAAATCTGCATCTGATGCAAACATCGCTGACTCAGACTTGTTCCGAGCCACTGCAGGCAGCGCAGGACTGGACCTCTGTTCCTCCACCACCAGGATTATAACTCCAGAGGAAGGAACAGTTGTTATAAACACTGGAAGGTTCGGGCCTCCCTCGCCAGGAATGTTTTTTCTTATTATAGGCCGAGCTTCAAGCTCACTGCAAGGACTCTCTGTCATTCCCTCGGTGGTTGACACCGATTATTCAGGAGAATTGAAAATTTTAGTTCATGCCTCTCAAGGCCCTCTTGCCATATCGGCAGGCCAACGCATTGCACAAGCCCTCCCTCTGCCTGTAACAGGACAGTTCCCATATAAGCATCCCCAGCGTGGCAATTCTACCCCAGGATCAACAGATATATTTTGGGTACATCAATTGACAGAATCTCGACCAACTTTAAAACTTTTTTTGGAAGGAAAACAATTCCTGGGTCTTTTAGATACAGGGGCCGATGCTACAGTCATTGCAAAACAACATTGGCCTATCTCTTGGCCTCTGGAACCCACCGCTACCCATTTAAAGGGTATTGGGCAGACTCAAAATACACTCCAGAGTTCTAAAATATTAACATGGACAGACCCAGAGGGAAACATTGGGACAGTTAAACCTTTTGTGGTGGACGGACTCCCTGTAAATCTTTGGGGGAGAGATATAATGACCCAAATGGGTCATGTTCAGTCCTAATGAGACTGTGACTAACATGAGGCTCAAGTCTGGATATTTGCCAGGAAAAGGGCTGGGAAAGCATGAGCAAGGAATTAGTCACCCAATTATACCCACCCCTAAATGGGATAGAAAAGGTCTTGGGACCGACCTTTTTTCCTAAAGACCACTGCTCCCCCTGCGCTTCAAGCCGATAAAATAACTTGGAAATCTGACAATCCGGTTTGGCTAGACCAGTGGTCCATGCCTCAAGAAAAGGTTCAGGCTGCTCTTCAGTTGGTGCAGGAACAATTAGAGCAGGGACATCTTGAACCTTCTACGTCTCCCTGGAATACTCCCATATTTGTTATAAAAAAGAAAAATGGGAGTTGGAGGTTACTGCAGGATCTAAGGGAAATTAATAAAACCATGGCACCCATGGGAGCCCTACAACCTGGACTGCCCTCTCCCACAGCTATCCCTAAAGGATATTTTAAAATTGTAATAGATATAAAAGACTGTTTTTTCTCCATTCCCCTCGATCCTGGAGATTGTAAAAGATTTGCCTTTTCCATACCCGTGATAAACCATAAGGGCCCTAATCCCCACTTTCAATGGCGAGTGTTGCCACAGGGTATGGCTAATTCTCCCACTCTTTGTCAAAAATTTGTGGCTCAATCCATGGACCCAATTCGTGTTCAATACCCTCATATATATATTATACATTATATGGATGATCTATTAATTGCCGCCAAACAAGAAACGGAGGCGCATCAAGTGACTCAAAAAATAATTATTACTTTACAAGATGGAGGATTTTTTTATATCCCCAGAAAAAATTCAAACCTGCTATCCCTTTTTATTTTTAGGATTTCAATTAGAACCCAACTTAATTTATTCGCAAAAATTAAAATTAAAAGGGATAAATTAGTTTGCCTAAATGGTTTTCAAAAACTTCTAGGGGACATTAATTGGCTATGCCCTTATCTTAAATTAACAACAGGAGAATTAAAACTCTTGTTTAATATTTTGCAGGGAAATTCTGATCCCACATCCCCAAGAAAAATTACTCCAGAGGCTGAAATGGCCTTAATAAAATTAGAAGCAGCTATTATCCAACAAAATATAGGCTATTTTGACCCCAGTTTGCCTATTTATTTAATTATATTTGCCACCGAATTCACCCCCACTGGTTTAATATGGCAGAGAGCAGTGCCCCTATTTTGGGTACATGCTTCTGAGTCTCAATCTAAAGTATTACCCTCCTACCCCCTTTTAATATCTCAACTTATCTTTATAGGATTAAAAATTTCAGTCAGGTATTTTGGAAAAGATCCTGATATCATAATCACCCCTTACTCTAAGGAACAAATTAATTGGTTACAACAAAGACAAGATGATTGGGCTGTTCTATGCACTGGGTTCCAGGGTAGCTTTGATACTCACATGCCCAGCGACAGACTTATTCAATTCCTTAATATTACTCCTTTCGTTTTTCTAAAAAATACCTTGATAAAGCCCATCCCCAATACTTTGAACATTTTTATTATTGTTTCGAAAAATGGAAAAGCTTCATATGTTATCGATAATGTTCCCCACCTTGTAAATACTTCCTTTAAATCTGCTCAGTTAGTAGAAGTATTTGCTGCACTTTGTGTTTTTCGGTTATTAAAGACCCACCCTTTTAATCTGATTTCGGATAGCCATTATGTTGTCAGAGCTTTACAAGTTTTAGAAATGGTTCCGGTTATTCAGCCTACTACACCTACTTTTCAATTATTTTTTGAATTGCAAAAACTTATTAGACAACGTTCGTACCCCTTCTTTGTAGGACATATTCGTGCTCATTCTGGCCTACCTGGGCCACTAACCCGGGGCAATGAATTAGCTGATTTGGCAACCCAAATAGTTACCTTATCTCAAACAGTTAATCCGGTGACCCTTGCACAAGAGGCCTATGCTGTTCACCACCTTAATGCTCATACCCTGCGCTTAAAATTTAAAATTACTAGAGAACAGGCAAGGCAAATTGTTAAAAACTGCAGAAATTGCCTAACCCTGCTCCCTGAACCCCATGTAGGTGTAAACCCCAGAGGGCTCATACCTGGACAACTTTGGCAAATGGATGTTACTCATGTCCCCTCCTTTGGAAGGTTAAAATATGTACATGTTACCATTGATACCTTTAGTGGATTTATTTGTGCCTCTGCTCATTTAGGGGAGGCCACAAAAGGTGTTATAAACCATCTCCTATATGTTTTTTCTGTCATGGGACAACCCCAAGCTATAAAGATGGACAATGGGCCTGGATATACCAGTCAAAAGTTCAAACAATTTTGCTCCCAAATGAGCATAAAACATATTACTGGAATCCCCTACAACCCCCAAGGACAAGGAATAGTGGAAAGGGCTCATCAGACTTTAAAAAACACCCTCATTAAACTTGCCTCACAATGAACATTATATTCCCCTAAAGGAAACTATAAGACTTTCCTATTACATGCTCTCTTTGTTTTAAACTTTTTATCCCTTGACGCTAATGGCAAATCTGCCCCAGAACACCTTTGGCATCCCACCACACAAACAGACTACGCCCAGGCCCTATGGAAAGACCCACTGATGGGAATATGGAACGGCCCTGACCCAGTCATTATCTGGGGAAAAGGATCAGCTTCCATTTGTAATTCTAAAGAAGGGGGAGCTAGATGGTTACCTGAAAGATTAATAAAACCATATAATAAACAATAAAGCCATATAATTAATTCCAGGGTGGCACCTGAGAACAAAAATATTTTTCTTTTACAGGTCAACAACCATGATGATGAGGCCTTCCCCGTCATCACTCGGCATGATGCTATTGACAGTGATGCTGATCCTGGTAATTGAAGACGTCGAAACTACAAAACAAAAAACTCCCTATCAAATATATAACTATACATGGGTTATTATTAATCAAACAGGAGATATAGCCCATGCTACCTGCTCCCTAAGTGCCACCATCCCTTGGCCTGATTTATTTGTTGATTTATGCGCCCTAGCCTTAGGCGCTGATCCCTCCTGGGGAACACCTGATAAATTTATGCCCCAAAAGGGACCTGTAGATGGACCTAATCCAGATTACAAAGGGCGAACAGCCGCATGTAATTCATATTATCTTCGTACGGCTTTGGCAGAAGCTTCCACTGGATTATATGTTTGCCCAGGAGATGTTCATAGGGATAGATCCCTACAATACCAATGTGGTTTTCGACATTCTTATTTTTGTTATAATTGGAAATGTGAAACCACTGGGGATGCCTAATGGAAGCCAACCTCGTCCTGGGACCTCATAACAGTACGGAGACTATATCTCCCACAATATTTACAGAAAATATTGCAAATTACTACACAAACCCCAGAAAGGACACGTTGTGCCAGTGAGTGGTGCATCCCGCTTCTTATCAGATTTACAGATTCAGGAAAAAGGTTCACCTCATGGGAAAAAGCACCAGAATGGGGAATGAGGCTGAGGACATGCGATGGCATGACTTGGGGATGCCAGGACCCTGGACTCACCTTTAAAATCAAATTACTTAAAGAAATCCCCACCCAATATAAGGCATCTATAGGTCCTAACACTCAGCTTCATCGCCCATCAAGCCCATTGAACCCCTTATCTTCTAAAAACAGTGCCTTAAATACCCCTACGCCTTCTATAGATTTTAGCACAATTTTTCAGCCTACCATACCCCCTGGCCCTAAGTCTTCAGCTGAATTACTGTGGAGCATTCTTAATGCATCTGCCTCCACTCTTTTAACAGCTAAAAAGAAAAATAATGACACCAATGACTTGGAATGTTGGCTGTGTTTTTCTGCTAGTCCTCCTTTTTACGAAGGAAGAGCTCTTTTTGGCAACCCTATAATTCTTGCACAGCCACCCCAGGAACTAATCCAAGGATTACAGCTTACCCTCACGGAGGTTGTTGGTATTGGATCCTGCATATTGGGTCCACATATGATTCCTCCAGCTGAGCTTATATATATTTGTAATGATACCCTTATTATAAACTCCTCTACAACAGGATATTTGTTAGCCCCTAATGATACGTATTTTGCCTGCTCTGAAGGACTTACTCGTCTTATAGCTATAGAAGATTTTAGAAAGAATAGAGATTACTGTGTAATAGTACAGTTACTCCCAAATTTCTCCATCTATTCACCAAACGAGCTTTTAAATTTTTGGGAAGAAAGATCAGCCCCTCATCTCAGAAATAAAAGAGAACCTATTACTGCCCTTACCTTGTCTGTGCTATTGGGGCTCGGAGCTGTTGGTACAGTCACAGGGATAGCCTCTATAGCTGTTTCTAAAGAAAATACCCAACAGCTTCATGCCCTAAATGCAGCCATAAGTCAGGATTTGGAAGATTTAAAAACAGGAATGGAGCATTTAACAGAATCTTTGAGCTCTCTGGCAGAAGTTGTCCTCCAAAATCGACGAGGATTAGACTTACTTTTTCTACAGCAAGGAGGCTTATGCGCGGCTTTAAAGGAAAAATGCTGCGTATATGTAGATAGAACAGGACTTGTTAAGGATAGCTTAGAAAAAATTACAGCTAGCCTAGAAAAGCGAAAAAGAGAAAGGGAAAAACAAGAATCTTGGTATCAAAATGGGTTCTCCACATCTCCCTAGCTATCAACTCTTTTACTCTCCCTCTTGGGCCCCCTTGTGGGACTTCTCCTCCTAATTTCTTTTGGCCCTTGGGCTTTTCAGAGCCTTACGCGATTTATAAAAAATCAAATTGATTCTGCCCTTTCCAAAAACTTAATCTCGGTGCATTATCATTGCGGCGAGCTCCTCGACCAGCGAGGAAGAACGACCACCACTCGAGGATTCTTCTCAAATCATACTTTAATGGAGAGCCTTTTGATTGAAGGGGGATCAGGAAGCGAAAAAGGGCGAGGCATCAAAAGCAGCAGCTTATATAGGGAACAGGAACATGGGTCGCTCCACCATTGGCTGCCGCCCTACTGCCACAACGAGGTGCTGCGGGATTGGCCAGGGATCATCATGTGACTCACGCATGCGCATAACTTAGGACACGTAGTCGAGCACCGCATTGCCTTATGTGAAGTCGTTTACCTCTAAGGAGTCAGGAAACGGGCGCCATCTAATGGCGTTTGTCCCGGCTCCCTACAGCTCCCCCTTTCTGTTTTGAGCATCAGGCAAGAGTAGAGGTCTGTTCTCTGAAGAGAATAAGGACAATGCAAGGCCTCCTCTCCAGGCTCTTTCCCAGAGGGTGACCCGCCAGTCCGATGCCCTTTTTTCAGAGGTGGGAAATTTTGGCATCTACCCACATGCAAACAGACGTGCTCTTCTCGAGAAAAGGCATCTCCCTTTTCCCAAGTGGAGTGCATACGCCTCGCATCCTGTTTGCTCCAGATCTTAAGCTGCATACCTGTCCCTGTGCAATGGGATCTTGTACCCCGGGGTGCAAAGGCTATGCAGAAAAATAGGCTCAATTGCCCTTTAAGGCTGAAAGCCATATTTGGGGTGAGGATCCAACTTCCAAGGCGGCTAATGCTTGCGAAAATCATTACCTTATCCCTCTGTGTTTGGGCTTGCAGGCGACAGACCAACCATAGGCAGACCACATATCCTTTTCTTTTCAAGCATACTTAACCAAACTTGGGGGGAGTCATGCATTTCTAATGTTGCAAAAGCTTGTTTTATAATAGCATTATCTCTTTTTCGTTTATAACTCATTTTACATAGCATCCAACACAAAATCCCCAACCCACACATCATTAATCCCAATAAGGCTAAACTTCCAGCCCATTCTTTTGCCCAGGAGGACGCCTGTAATATCCAATCAGTAATTTTCCCGAAAAGGGGCCATATTTACCCTGGTTGAATTAGCAATCATAATTTCATATCTCAATTGGCGTGTAAGGTTTTCAAATTCATGTGACCATTGTCCAGTTAACATCTGACCCAACTGCCTTGACAGATTAGCGGTATAAAGGCATTGGCAACGTATAATTGTCCAACTGTCTGTCCATGGGAAGAAAAGGTAACTGCAATGATGAATTGGTCGTGAAAAGATACGGGAAAACACGAGCGTCATGCTTCACAGGCATCGGTATTGGAAAGGTCTTCATCAGCGCCCACAAAATCCTCTCCTGGGCCATCACTGGATCTGCTAGTATTACCACCAACATGAGAATGATCTTCATCGTCAGTGCCTTTCTCGGGTTCTCCTTCCACCTTTTGCGTCAATCGCAATGGGACCCAAAGCGGTGTTTCCTGCTCCTGTGGAAAAACACAAACAGCTCCCCTGGATCTCCTTACTACGGGATCCGGTCCGCACCAATTATTTGTAATAACATCCTTCCATTTAACCATCTCAGTTATAATTTTAGGGTTTTGGGCAGCATGTCTATCTGCTGCTGACTTATCATCAGTGCAAGGGAAAGTCTTTCCCTGGGAGATGCTCCTTCCGCAATTCCCCCTTTCTGTTTTTGAAGTATTTCTTTTAATTTTTTGTTGGTTCTTTCCACAATTCCTTGTCCTTGCGGATTGTATGGTAACCCTGTTGTATGGGCTACTTGCATTTGCGCACAAAAGGCACAGAAACCATGAGAAGTATAGGCAGGGCCATTATCAGTTTTTAAGTGAAGGGGTTTTCTCCAGGCCGCCCAGGCTTCTAAACAATGTACTTTTACATGGGAAACCTTTTCTCCTGCCAAGGGTGTGGCATGTACTATGCCAGAATAGGTATCCACTGAGACATGTAAATATTTTAATTTTCCAAATTCCGCTAAATGAGTAACATCCATTTGCCATAGGGCATTTGGTTTTAAGCCTCTAGGGTTTATCCCCACATTAGGAGAGGGGAGAAAAATCACACAAGACTGTGAGAAATATAAAATCTCCCCATAATGTAATGGTAACCAATAACTTTCACAACACAAACATAATCCAAAGTCTTAAAAGAATGGTCTTTAGAATAGTGCAAGTAGCTGCAGTTTATACAATGGGCTGAAAAACAGCCAACAGGATGTGCAGTTTGAGTTGGTTCGAGTCAGTGAAACTGTATACCTTATGAACCTGAATAAGAGGAGGAAACTCCAGGGATAAAACAATAAGATATGGCCAGAAACAAGACATGCAGTCAACTGCCTGTTTAACCAAGTGGAAATTCAATAAACCCCTAGCTGAGTCTTACCTAATGTGATCATAATTAATCATTACTCTGTAACTATGCTTCTGCTTCTGTAACCTGCTTCAGCCACCCATAAATATCCCCCTCTCCCCAGCCTAGGTGCGCAAGTCTCCTAGGAGATCTTGTTGCCCCCGGGTTCCTGAATAAACCTCTTGCTAATTGCATCCGACTGCGTGGACTCGCTGTTCCTTGGGAAGGGGGCTCCGTCTGGAAGACATCCCGCTGAATCGGGAGTCTAACATTTGGAGGCCCCAGCGAGATAGGAGACCCCCACCCAGGGACCACCGACCCACCTTCGGGAGGTAAGCTGGCCAGCAAATTTCTGTTGTCCTTTGTATGTCTTGTCTTATGTTAAGAGTATTTCTGGCATGTTGTCTTTTGTGTGCCTTGTCTTATGTTAAGAGTATTTCTGGAATCTGTGACTCGGCCGTGTCAATCTGTATCTGGCGGACCCGTGGAGGAGCTGACGAGCTCGTACTCCCGACCGCAGCCTCCGGGAGACGTCCCGGAAGGTGTCTGGGGTCAGATTTCTGACCCATCTGGTTTCGGGGCTTCGCCCCGGTCTGAGGACTCTCTAGTCCGTCTGGTTTCGGGGCTTCGCCCCGGTCTGTTTTCGAGGCTTCGCCTCGGTCTGAGGACTCTCTAGTCCGTCTGGTAGGGGAGACTCCGAGCTCCCCCGAACGCCCCTCCCCTTTCGGTTTTGCACCGAAGCCGCGCTGCGAAGTGTGTTGTCCTTTGTGTCTGTTTAATTGTTGTGTTTATGGTGACAGGACTGGGACTGATTATTAATATGGGACAGCCTGTGACTGCTGCCATGTATGTCATCAAAATTTGGGGTACTTAAAGGTCTCTGCTTCTGTCTTGTTTTGTGAGATGTTTTTTTTATTGTATGGTTTTGTTTTCAAAATTGGTACCAGTCTTAAATATGGATCCTTGCAATTTTTGTGTGTGTTCTGGGCAGTTGTAACAAGCCCTAGAAAAATAAATCACTGCTAAGTTGCCTTGTAAAAAGTTTTGTTCTGAACCTGGTTCTCACCTGCAAGAGTAAAATTGGCAAAGCTCTCTTGACACAAACTTCCGGAAAATGAACTGCCGATATTAATTTTGCGCGCTTTAAGATCTTTGAGTATGAGAGTATGAGTGTGTGTGAATGAATGAGTGAACATGTTCAAGGTTAAATTATCAGCATGCTGTATAAAACAATGGATAAACTTATACTTGAAACAAAAAAGCAATTGGGTAAGTCTAAACTTCAAGAAAATTATTAGGTTAAAATGTTTGACAATGTCTCAAAGAGTTATTGCATTGCTTTAAAGAAAAACTGGTAAAAAGTATTTTTCTAAAGTAGAAAAAGTATTTTCTAAATGAAATTTGCATTAATAATTTGATATTAAAATGCACAGAGCTGTTTACATTGTAAACATTGTATCCTGTTTAATCCAGAGGTATTAGGGAATTTGGAATCTATTCCCTTAAGTTAAAATTTGGAGATAAATATTAGGAATTAAAATGTAAAATTTATTTATTAATGTCAGAGACCTTACCTATCTTTCAAAACTGTCTAGGTAATCGAATGCTAAGAGAAAGGATGGGAAAACTTAGGATAGTCCTGTGTGACCATCTTTGGGGGTGAGAGGTGAACTGGCAAAGGTGCAGCTCTGGGTAAATAAGCTGGAATGAAGGCTGTTCACTTAACTTGGTCAGGTGGACTGAGATCCACATCTTCGCTCTTTTTCTTTGCAGACTGACACTGAAAATCTGATGGTAAAATCTGGGTAATATGATTAGCATTTTAAAAGGAATGAATATTTAAAAATTTATCTCTGTATAATTTGGGTTCATGCTACTGCATTGCAATTGGATGTATTCTAAAAAAAGAAGGAAACTAAGTCCAGATTTAGACTTTTGGTGCACTGATGATGTTTACAGTTCTTGCATTGAGGAAACTGTTACTGGAGTGTTGAAACCTGGAAACAAAGGGAGTTCCTTGGGCCCTTAAAGATTTTTCAAATGCACATAAAGGCTAAAGTGTTAATTGTTTAAGCAAATATCAGTAAAAATTTTTAAAGAACATTGGAAATGGGTTCCTGAACAAAGTTTGAAATTGAAATTATCCTAAATGTTTGTTTAAACAAGAAAAATTAGGACTACCAAAATGGTTGCTTAATTGCTATTTCGGCTTATTCTTGCAAGTTACTCTATAGCAATTTGCAGCAGGTCTATGGAGAAGGACAGCAGATCCTCATTCAGATGTAAATTTGGCCCTCACCAAGTTCCAGGTAAGGTCATGCTTAGAGACTATTTCTGAGTTGACCACCTTGTTGCTTCTAATTGGAGTAAAGTGGCCTTTGTAGAACTCACTGATCTGAAAGCCGCAGTTTTGAGCCAGCCCGGGCAAAGCAAAGTCCCTGTGAGACTGTGGTGTCTAATCTGTCAGAGTGCTATTGAGAGTTGCTTTGGAGCTCCAAGTGGCAGAGTGCTAGCTCTGAGCTGAAAAGCTGGGGGACAGCACTCAAGCACCAGGCCCAGGACTCAGTGGCAGAGTACAAGCCTTGAGCTGCAGAGCTGAGGAGCGGCACTCAGGCCCTGAGTTTGGGAAAAGTGGCAGGGTGTTAGCCTTGAGCTGCAGAGCTGAGGAGCGGCACTCAGGCCCTGAGTTTGGGAAAAGTGGCAGGGTGTTAGCCTTGAGCTGGAGAGCTGAGAGACAGCACCCAGACCCTGAGTTCAAGTCCAGCAACCAACAAAGTGAAATGCCAAAGGGACATTTATTCCTGCGTGGAGAGACACTACTGGGACAATGAAGCCTCCAGATGCAGTAAGCCACAGCTTGGATGGCAGAGATGGTGTCAGATCCTAGAGTCATTTGTGCTTGGCCATTTAAAATTAATCAGAGCCGGGAGGTCATAGAATAGTTTGTAAGCATGCCTTACTAATGCCCATGCCTTTCATACCTGGGCAGGAACTTGTCAATCATCTGTGATAGAGGATGGTTTAAAATCCTAACTGAGTGAAGTTTGATTTGACACCAGTCACAAATTCAGGGTGGATGTGACGCTTGCGCCCCTATTATATGTTTAGATATGGCAACTGAAGCATAGAGTGCAGGGATTAAGTTCCCCAGAAAATCAGGAAAATGCCTTTGCAAGTGGGTACTAAGTAAGCTACACTGTTGTAGCCAAAGAAAAAGTTTGTGCAGTTGTTAAATGCTTTACAAGCAATTTGGAGTAGAATTGTCTTAATAAAATAGGTTAAGTTTTCAGGGTCCCTGGCTAGGTATAGAGACAACGCCCCTGAGTCAGCCTGAAGAAGTTATAGAAGATGGATCGTCGCCCATCAGTCCTCTTTAGATAAAGGGACCAAAAAGTTGTTTCTTAAAATTAAGACAGCATAAGTTAGAGGCATGAAAAAAATAGTAGTAATAAATGTGCAAGTGGAGACTGCACTTGTGGGGAATGGCTACAGTTTCGAGTCTTCTGTGCCTGTCTAGAGAGTGCTAAGCCTTGTTCAATCTGGTTACTAAAAGTTGCCACCCTGGTATTACTTTGGATTCTCAATCCTATACTGTCTTAAAAACCAACGGGTGCCAGCCTGCAAAAATGAGTGTGCTCGGGTAAAGCAACTAGAAAAGCATTGGGAGAATTCACCAGAGTCAGGCCTTAGGTTAAGCTTCTTTAGAAATTTTGCAGGTGACCCAGCAGGAGGTGTGACATTCCATTGGAGCTGCTGTGCTGCCGGATTCAACCACCACCTTACAATTGATTACTGAGAGGACTGGAACTAAACTCTTGGTGATGGGACCCGACCTAATTTGACAGACCACCCCCTTCAGGATGCTGAGCTCACCTGGTTCACGGATGGCAGTAGCCTTCTGGAAAATGGAGAGCGGAAGGCAGGGGCAGCTGTTACCACTGAGACTGAGGTAATTTGGGCTTCCCCCACTCCCATACACTCCAGAGGATATTGAGTGTCTTAAGAAAATGGGGGCGGCCTATGACTCCAAGCAGAAATTATGGACTTTTGATGGAAAAACAGTTTGGCCCAAAAAGTGGACTTTTAAAATGAAGACTCTCATAGAGCGGCAGGGAAACTTTGGCCACTTCTTGGGAAAGGAGGAGGCTTTGCAACAAGTGGCTGTCCAGTGCCCAGCGTGTGCTAGGGTGAATGCAGGACAGACTAAAATTGGACTTGGAACTAGAATGAGAGGATACCTCCCAGGTGTTCATTGGGAAATTGACTTTACAGAAATTAACCTGGACAATCTTGGTTGTAAAAATCTCTAACATCCTTGTCTGAAGTACTTTTTAAGATGGTGATTTGTGTGCTGCTTTGAAAGAGGCCAACTTGGAGAAAGGCTATCAGAAAGAGAGAAAGAATTCCGCTCTCAGCAAGGATGGTTTGAAAACTGGTTTAATCAATCCCCCTGGTTTGCAACTCTGTTATCCTAAACAGACTAGTCCAATTTGTAAAAGATCGATTAACTGTAGTACAAGCCTTAGTGCTCACTCAACAGTATCAGCAACTTAAGGAAAGAGAGACCACTCTCATTGAATGAAGGATTTCATTCGACCCATAAGAAAATGGGGGATGTGAGAAATATAAAATCTCCCCATAATGTAATGGTAACCAATAACTTTCACAACACAAACATAATCCAAAGTCTTAAAAGAATGGTCTTTAGAATAGTGCAAGTAGCTGCAGTTTATACAATGGGCTGAAGAACAGCCAACAGGATGTGCAGTTTGAGTTGGTTCGAGTCAGTGAAACTGTATACCTTATGAACCTGAATAAGAGGAGGAAACTCCAGGGATAAAACAATAAGATATGGCCAGAAACAAGACATGCAGTCAACTGCCTGTTTAACCAAGTGGAAATTCAATAAACCCCTAGCTGAGTCTTACCTAATGTGATCATAATTAATCATTACTCTGTAACTATGCTTCTGCTTCTGTAACCTGCTTCAGCCACCCATAAATATCCCCCTCTCCCCAGCCTAGGTGCGCAAGTCTCCTAGGAGATCTTGTTGCCCCCGGGTTCCTGAATAAACCTCTTGCTAATTGCATCCGACTGCGTGGACTCGCTGTTCCTTGGGAAGGGGGCTCCGTCTGGAAGACATCCCGCTGAATCGGGAGTCTAACAAGACTGACAGGCTTTAACAATATTTCGTGCTTCATGTCTGGTTATATTAAATTTTATTCTAAGAGTATTAGCAGGTACATGATATAACTGATGAAAAGTTTTTGCTGATTCTACAGAATCAATAGCTGTCAAAACCATGGCCCTAGTTGCCTGATCTACCTGGGCATTAGCCTTAGCCATGGGACCTGGCAACAAGGTATGAGCTCTCATGTGCCCTATATAAAAGGGATTCTTTCTTGCCAAAATAAGGGATTGAATCTGTAATAATATGTTAGAAACCATGCTGGCCTGCCTAATTGACACTTGAGCCTTAATTATTGCCTCTTCAATCTTTTTTAGGGCCGCAAAAGCCTGTGGGGTAAGTTTTCGTGTAGATGTGACATCCGGGTTACCTTCCAAAATGGAAAATAAAGGAAGTAATTCTGCTCGAGGAATGTTTAAATATCCCCGGATCCAGTTGATGTCTCCCAACAGTTGTTGAAAATCATTGAGTGTCTTTAGGTGGGCAGTTCGAATAGAAATTTTTTGAGGTCGAATAAAGGCAGGAGTAACAATGGCGCCTAAGAATTTTACCACCTTGGATTGTTGTACTTTATCAGGGGCAATAATAAGCCCTCTCTGTTCAAGTAGGGAAACCACCTGTTGATAGGCTCTATGAAGTACCTCAAGAGAGGAAGCAGCTAGCAGGATATCATCCATATAATGAATGATTTTTACCAGGGGAAACTCCTGTCTAACTGACAGCAGGGCCGAATCCACAAACAGTTGACAAATAGTCGGGCTATTAGCCATGCCTTGAGGCAAGACCTTCCACTGCTACCGGACATCTGGCTGTTCATGATTAACAGAGGGCAACGTAAAGGCAAAACGTTCTCTATCCTCAGGGCAAAGGGGTATTGAGAAGAAGCAATCTTTAATGTCTAAGGTCAACACAGGCCAATCTCGGGGCAGTGCTGAAAGTAGAGGAAGTCCTCTCTGGACTGGTCTCATGACCTGCATTTGCGCGTTTACTGCCCTTAAGTCATGTAACAATCTCCACTTGCCAGAAGCCTTTTTAATAACAAAAATGGGTGTGTTCCAGGGAGATACAGAGGGCTCAACGTGTCCCAATTTTAACTGTTCCTCAACTAAATTTTTTGCAGCTTCCAATTTTTCTTGTGAAAGGGGCCACTGGGGGACCCACACCGATTTCTGAGTCAACCATGGTATGGGTACCGCATTATTGATGGAAGCTTTTGTTTCAGTGGCCCCTAGGAAAAACCCAATCCTTTCCTATTAAATTTTGGAGCAGGCTCAACGGGTTCTGGGCGTCCCTGAAGACATCTGCCAAGCCCTTGAGTTGGAACATATCCCTGCTCTTTCATGATGTTTTGACTAACTTCTGAATAATTATTAGTCAGTTTAAGTTTTAATTGTTGTTGCACATCCCGTCCCCAGAGATTAACAGGGACGTCGATTACAAACGGTTGGATTGTTCCCTGTTGGCCTTCTTCAGTTCTCCACACTAACTCTTTAGCACTGACATAGGGAGCATTAGCATATCCAAGTCCTTGTAAAGTTTGAGAAGATTTTTGTAATGGCCACTGCTTGGGCCAGGCCTTTGATTGAATAATGCTCCGATCGGCTCCGGTATCTACCAGGCCAAGAAAGGACTTTCCCTCTATTTGTAGGGATAGCATGGGTCTCTGGTTCAGTTCCATTGACAGGCACACAAGATCAATCCCTGTGGAGCCTAAGCCTGTGGCTCCCCTTTCCTTTTGTAGTGAAGGAAGGTTTTCATGTTTTGAAGGTAGAATTAAAAGCTGGGCAATCCTATCTCCCGGGGCTATAGAGATTACTCCGTAAGGGGAGTGGCACAAAACCTTGATTACTCCTGAATAGTCAGAATCTATAATGCCCGGGAAAATTATTAGTCCTTTTAAGGTGGAGGAGGAGCGCCCTAACACCAATCCCACCGTGCCTCTTTCTAATGGTCCAGTTACATTAGTATCCAATATTTGTACTCCCATGGCTGGAGTTAAGACCAATCCGGAGGAGGCACAGAGGTCCAACCCTGCGGAGCCTGGGGTTGCCCTTCTGGCCGAACCGGCTGCTGTAGGCTGGGAACAGGTGCCGGAGTCTGAAGTGCCCCATAAATTTGTGGGCCCTGGGGACGGGGGCCCCTTATCCCGTTTTTTGGCTCCTGGTCTGTACTAAGAGAAGGAATGGGCTGTCCATTAATATCTTTTACTGACTTGCATTCATTGGCCCAATGTTTTCCCTTCTTGCACCTAGGACATGTTCCTGGCATCTTTTGAACTCCCTGAGGACCCTGGGGAGCAGTTCTGGGACACTGGCGTTTAAAGTGTCCAAGTTGGCCACATTTGAAGCATCCTTTACCTTTAGAGTCCTTGGCCGCTTGGGTGGCTGACAGTACAGCTGCAGCCAGGCCTGCATTAGTTAATGGCCCCCCTATTTCCCTGCAGGCTTTTATCCATGCTTCCAGGCCCTTTTCCTTGACCGGCATAATAGCTCTCTGACATTCCTTTGTACATTGCTCAAAAATAATTTGTTGGACAACTGGCATAAAGGCTTCAAGATTTTCAAAAACGCGCTCCGCCGTTTCGAGCACACGGGCCCCAAAATCGGAGAATGGCTCCGTGACAGCTTGAGTAACTTTGGTGAGGCTGCCAGTGACCTGGCCTTTGTTTGGGATTGCCCTCCAGGACTTGTAAAAAACCTCATTTATTTGTTTATAAACATCCCAGGGGAAATTTGTCTGATCAGCAGCCCATTGTCCTTGCCCTAGGAGCATGTCCACAGTCCACTCGGGCCGCCCTTCTTGTACATTTACTCTATATTGAGCCTGAGCTCTGTCCATAACTATAGACCTGAAGTCAAGGAACTGTCCATAATTGAGGCATGTCCGCGCGACCTCATACCAATCATTAGGTGTCATAGCATTAGCAGTTAGTCTTCTAAGCAAGGCAGTGGTATAACTGGCCGTAACTCCATAATTACGTACTGCCTCCATCAAATCCTTTAACTGTTTATAGGAGACTGGTTCAAAGGTCCTCTCCTGGGTAACTGGGTTCTCAAAAACTGGGAACGCAGCCGCCAGGCGGGACCACGTGCTTTCTTTTATGAAATGACTTTTTCCCGCCGCCACAGGATAAGGCGGGGGCGCAGAGGGCATGGCTCTCTCTTGTTCATTTCCTTTAGACACTCCGGCCAGAAGAGGTCGTTGAACTCCATACCTTCCCTCCTCATACCTAGCAACCGCCTCCTCCAAGCCTTTTCCCTCTTTCAGGTCCTGTTCCTCATCTGAATTGTTAGTCACTTCCTCATCTGAGTTGCTTAACTCCTCATTTGAATCGTTTAGCTCCTCATCTCTAGACTCCCTTATTTGTAAATGTTGAAACCTGCCCGGATCCGGGTAAGACTGCCCTGGGGGCGGCTCCATTGTTCTTATGCCTTGGTCCTCCTTATCTCCCTCCTGCCCGGTATCTTGAAAGGGTGCGTCCACCCTCTGTTCTTTGACATAAAGTCTCCCTTTTTTATTTTCTTTCCCTTTTCTTTTTGGCCTACCTTTTTCCTCCCCATTTGATTCTGCCTCGGAGAGACTATCCTGGTGCTTCGTCAATGTCCTACTGGCTCTCTTAACAATCTGTGAGTTGCCGCAACGCAGACAAATGCAACAAAAACACACCAGCAGCAAGCAAGGAAGGACAACAGCAAGCACCCAGAATTGTACCCAAAGAAACAGCATATCTGGGGATCTCAGCTGATCAGGCTGATACTTACCGACGTCTCCTCTCCGTATGTCGAGTTCTGAATCCTCTGCCTTTTCGCTTCTCGTCCTGTCTTCCCAAGGTCCCGGGTTTCTGGCACCAGTTGCGGCGAGCTCCTCGACCAGCGAGGAAGAACGACCACCACTCGAGGATTCTTCTCAAATCATACTTTAATGGAGAGCCTTTTGATTGAAGGGGGAGCAGGAAGCGAAAAAGGCCGAGGCATCAAAAGCAGCAGCTTATATAGGGAACAGGAACACGGGTCACTCCACCATTGGCTGCCGCCCTACTGCCACAACGAGGTGCCGCGGGATTGGCCAGGGATCATCATGTGACTCACGCATGCGCATAACTTAGGACACGTAGTCGAGCACCGCATTGCCTTATGTGAAGTTGTTTACCTCTAAGGAGTCAGGAAACGGGCGCCATCTAATGGCGTTTGTCCCGGCTCCATACATATTAGCGCTTAGAGGCTCAGGATGACCCTGTAGGGTCCAAAACAAGCACTCCCGAAAGAGGGCTCCAGTTTCATACACTTCTTGGCCGATAAACCCCAAAGCGGCTAGAGAGCATCCAATGACGGGATTATTATGGAGCTTACCCTGGGCGGCACAACATACAGAGGCCGTCGAGGCCGGCTCAACAACGCATGTTGCCAGGAGTAAGGGTCCCTCCATATAGCCTAAGACAGGGTGTTCTCTCCACCTATAGAGACTTTGTTCTTTAAAGGAAAGGGGGAATTGTTGGAGGCTGAGGTCATGAAATGGAGCAGTTCAACATCCTGTAGCCTTGAGCAATAACTCAGTCCTGAGTAAACAGCACCTGGCAGAAACCATTACTCAAAGGATTTCCTGGAAGGACCACAAGATGCGCTTTCGAGATTAGCACAATGGCCAAAAGGGCAGTGTGACCCAACCCTGGACCCTTCCACTCTGCCCCTTCCTCCTATTTCAGGGTATATAAATGAGACCTTGATGCGACTCAGATTGTCTCTGTCTTTCTTTATGCGCCTGGTCTCCTTCTTCTCTTTCCCCCATTGGTTTACTTCTCTTAGGAGGTGCCTCCTCGAGCCTGACGAATAACTGAACCCGCGGGACGGGAGACCCATATATTCCAAAGGACAGGTTACTGAGTGGTTCATTTCATCCACACAGCATGTGAGCAGAAAGTAGATTTATTCTATTCTCTGACACTTCAGTTCAACTTCCTGGATTTCTTTCCTATGACTGCATAAAAATATGAGAAAGTGTCATGGCTCTTGATGTACCTTTGAATTCTAAGAATAGAAGGCGTACTAGCACAATGATGTTCATTGCAACATTATTCAAAATAGCTAACATATGGAATCAACCCAGATGACTCTCAGTACATGATTGGATCAAGATGTGGTATTTTTACACAATGTAATTCTTTTTTTTAACTTTCTTTTTTTTTAATTTTTTATCGTAATTAGTAAAAGGGTTACATGATATTTGCCAGATAGAAGGTGCGTTAATTCACATACATTGATACCCTTTCACATATCTTGGTACCCATTTCCCTCCCCCCCCACACCCCCCACCCGTCTTGGTTTTCCCCCCTTCCCTATCAAATTTCAAATATCCAAATACAAATAAATTCAATATATTAGATAACAAAGTGAGATACTATACCAATATGAGATAACAAGGGACAGCAAAGGAGATGAGAGACAACATAGTACATTAAGGACAACAATCATTCATTATATGGCTTTTGTTTCACTATCCTGGAGGTCCTTTTAATTAGCTTCACATTATATGTCCTTATGTATCAAGATTTTGCTCTATTGCAAATCTCTGCTAGTAGAGCCCAAGGTTTCTACTGATTATGATGAATGAGGGAAACCATTGAGCCTAAGTTCCTTTGAGTCTGGCTTACTTCACTTAATATGATTTTTTCTAAGTCTTTCCATTTCCTAACAAATGGGGCGGTGTCATTCTTTCTGACAGCAGCATAGAATTCCATTGTGTACAAATACCACAACTTGTTGATCCACTCATCAACTGAGGGACATCTGGGTTGGTTCCATATCTTTGCTATGGTGAATAGTGCTGCAATGAACATTGTTGTGCTAGTGGGTTTAGCATGCCCTTGTTTCTGGATGGTTGGGTAAATGCCAAGTAGTGGAATTGCTGGGTCGTAGGGGAGTTCTATGTTTAGCCTTTTGAGGCACTGCCACACTGCTTTCCATAGTGGTTGGACGAGTTTGCACTCCCACCAACAGTGTAGTAGTGATCCCTCCTGGCCACATCCCCTCCAGCATCTGTTGTCATTCGTTTTCCTAATCCTGGCCATTCTAGCTGGAGTGAGGTGGAATCTTAAAGTTGTTTTGATTTGCATTTCTTTTATGACCAGAGATGTTGAGCATTTCTTCATGTGTCTATAGGCCATTTTTGTTTCTTCTTCAGAGAAGACTCTCTTTAAGTCTTTGGCCCATTTTTTAATGGGATGGTTGTTACTTTGGAGGTTGGTTTTGGAGTGATTCAATTTTTTGAGTTGTTGATGTATTTTAGATATGAGGCCTTTGTCCGTAGTTTGGTTGGTGAAGATCTTCTCCCACTCTCTAGGCTTCCTGATTAGTTTACCAGCTATGTCCTTTGCCATACAAAAGCTCTGCAGTTTAATGCAGTCCCACTTATCCAGCCTTTCTCTGATTTGTTGTGATTCTTGGTCCTTATTAAGAAAGTTTCGACCTGTGCCAAGGAGGCCGAGTGTATCTCCTATTCCTTCCTGTAGAGTTTTCAGTGTGTCAGTTTTTACCTCCAGGTCTTTGATCCATTTGGAGTTAATTCTAGTGCAAGGTGACAAAGAAGGATCCAGCTTTAGTTTTCTGCAGGTGCTTAACCAGTTCTGCCAGCACAACTTGTTGAAGAGGCTGTCTTTCTTCCATTCAATTTTTTTGGCTCCCTTGTCAAAGATTAGGTGGCCATAGGTCTGTGGTTTAATATCTGGGTCCTCAGTTCTATTCCATTGGTCTTCAGGCCTGTTCCTGTGCCAGTACCAAGCTGTTTTGAGGATTATAGCTCTGTAATAGAGTCTAAAGTTTGGAATTCAAATTCCTCCAGCGCTGTTCTTTCTGCTAAGAAGTGTTTTTGCTATACGGGGTCTTTTATTATTCCATATGAAATTTTGGATTGCCTCTTCTATTTCTTTAAAGAATGACATTGGTATGTTGATGGGTATTGCATTGAATTTGTAGATAGCTCTTGGCAAGATTGTCATTTTCACAATGTTGATTCTTCCAATCCAGGAACATGGAAGGTTTTTCCATTTCCTTAGTTCTGCTTTAATTTCCTTTTTTAGGGTTTTGAAGTTTTCGTCAAAAAGGTCCTTTACATTCTTAGTTAAGCTAATTCCTAGGTACTTTATTTTCTTTGAGGCTATTGTGAAAGGAGTTTCTTTCCTGATTATTGCCTCGTTCCTGTCACTGTTGGCATAAAGGAAGGCAGTTGATTTTTGATACACAATGTAATTCTATGTTGCCATCAAAAAGAATGACATCGCCCTATTCATAACAAAATGGAAAGACTTGGAAAAAATAATATTAAGTGAAGTAAGCCAGACCCAAAGGAACATAGGCTCCATGGTTTTCCTCATTTGTAATACTTAATACACACCTAGGATTCTCCTAGCAGAGGATTGCAGTAGCTCAAAACCTAGATACCGAAGGTCTTATAGGATGGGACTAAGTGAAACGATCTCTAGGATGTGGAAACAAGAGCCTTTATCTTGTATGATTATTATTCTTAATGTACTTTGTTATTCCTCTTCTCTTTTGTTGCCCTTTGCTTAATCTCATATTGTTACAGTATCTTACCTTGTTACTTGGTATATTGTATATATGTTTATTTATTTATTTGAAATAGGAAAGGGAAGGGGGGAAACAAGATGATTGGAAGGAGAGGATGGGAGTGGAACGGAGACCAAAACACGAGAAGATGTATCAATGTGTGAGAAGTAATGCACTAGTACCTGATGAATGTAATTATAAATACTCTATACATTATCCCAATAATTAAAAAAAGAAAAAAATAGAAAGGGTGTGGATTAGCACAAAAATCGATGGAGAGAGAGTGGACAAAGGCAGCAGTGGTACTCATTACACTAGGTTGAAAATGAACTCTACAGTGGGTGGGTGGGAGCAGGAGGGAAACAGTGGGAGAGAACAAAGGAATGGGTGACATTTTCCCAAAACAAATGTACTCTTTACCTGATGTAACTATACCCCTCTCGACATCATCTTTATAATAACATTTTTTGCCAGTCTTGGGGTTTGAAGTCAGGGCCTAAGCACTGTCCTTGAGCTTTCTCAACGCTAGTCCTCTGCCACTTGAGGCACAATGCCACTTCTGGCTTTTTCTGTTTATGTGGTACCAAGGGTTTTGTGCATGCTAAGAAAGCACTCTACCAGTAGGCCACGCTCCTGACCCTATCATATCAATTTCTGAAAGTTGTAAGAATATTATTCCTTCAGTCAGGTAGTGGTGGGTCATACCTGTAATCCTAGATACTGATTCATCTGAACTTGGAGAATTACAATTCAAAGCCAGCCTGGGAAGAAAAGTC
Source organism: Megascapheus bottae (assembly GCA_024803745.1). Lineage (NCBI taxonomy): Eukaryota > Metazoa > Chordata > Mammalia > Rodentia > Geomyidae > Megascapheus > Megascapheus bottae. Next base: position 22,102 of record JANJXV010002071.1, read on the forward strand.
TGTGAGACTTTTACCTCAATTAAATACTAGAAGTTAATCAAAGAGGAATCTAGCTCAGTTAGTTCTAGCTCAATTTATTTCAACTCAATGAATCTAGAAATGGAGGTGTGGCTCAAATGGTAGAGCACCATACTTCAGTAAAAAAGCCAAATGAGAGCAGGAATCCCTGAGCTCAGGCCTCAATAAATAACAAACACATACATTCGCGCGCGCGCACACACACACACACACACACACACACACACACACACACACACACAATTTAACCAGCTTCCCTTATGGAACTTTCTACAATTCAGATAGTAATGTGAGCTCACTTTCTTCTACCATTCTCATGCTAGTCCCTCTCATGGTCACCAAGTGATCAGCGCAGTTGGGATTTGAAAAATGTGCAGGAGGATCTATTAAATCTCTTCACTTGGGCCGACTGTTTATTGTCCCTTCCACACTCCCAGTCACCCCGCCATCCCAGTCCATTATAGGCAACCCAGTTCCTCACAAAGTCTCCTTTAAAATGATCTCACTTTTTTGCAAGCCTGGTGGTATGTACCTGCAATCCCAGTACTAAAAAGTTGAGGCAGGCTGATCACAAGTTCAATGCCAGCCTGAGGTGCATTGCGAGATCCTATCACAATTTCTTTTTACATCTAACTTCTGATGTAGGGGAACATGTACTTTTGCCACAGGTGAGATGCCCATGTCCCCACCAAAGTCCTCTCTCCCACGAGCACCATTGCCAGACAGCGGCAGCTCCAGCTAGTCCAGTCCAGTGCATTTTACTATTCCCCGAGTGTCTCACATTGTAAGATACACAAATCAACTGCTCTCAGCCTTTCCTCATGGGGGAAGGACCACATTGCCATCCACCAAGTACTTACTCTCTTGCTCACAGTCTCTTCATTCCACCACTCCCATCAGAAATGGGTTCATTCAGGTGGAGCTGGCTGCACCACCATAGAAAATCACATGCCCAAGAAGTTCCTTTAGGAGCTGGATGTGCTGGGCATGCCTGTGTTTATCCCAAAATTTGGGACTCGACCACATCTCAGAAACAAAAGGAACGGAGGTAGAGGGGTCACTTTTAAGATTTTAATATTCCCTCTGTCATCTAACGAAACCAAAACAAAATTAATACTGAGTTTTCCAACCTGCCCTCTCATGAAGATGCATGTTAGCTCAACAATGGCTTAAGAAAATATATTCACGTCCTCACAAGTAAATGGAAATATGAAATTCTTTCAATAATGTATCAGTTGCTAAGGTATTGAGAGGCCTCCATCCCCTGAACTCACTTTTCCCTTCACTCAGGATACATTTATGAGAGATTTGCAATCTCTGAAATTGTTCAAATGCAGGTTTCCAAGTTCTCTGCCCTTGTTACCTCTAAAGAGAAACCCTGGGCTGTGTCAAGGCTTAGGTTTCCTGTGGCAGCTGATGAACCCATTGTGGCTTCTCATGAGAAGAACCACTGAACACAGGAAATGGCCAAGCATTTATTTCATGGCCTATAACAGGGATTCTGCTACACTTATCATTACAGAGAAGAATTTTCTGAAATAAAATTCTTCTTTTTTCGAAGTTGGAAGCATCCTATACTGGATGAATAGTTTTTCTCAGGCCCTGAGTTTATTTGCAGAACTCTCCAACCCCGCCCCACTAAAAAACAAAAAACCAAAAACAAGAAAAAACTTCTCATCCTTCCTTAAATGCATTCCTATTTTCACTTGCTGTAGGCTGGCCTCACAGGTGTGGCCAACAACCACCTAACTCCTAGTCCTCCCTCCTATCCCCAGAGGGTTTGGATGTGTTTTGTCTGGGTTTCGCACCTTCTCTTAGGTTGAAAGAGCATAGTCCTTCACTGTCCTTCATCCCCTGATGTGTGTTGACACTTTCTGATTTGGTAAGTATTTAGTGAATCTCTGATCCATCATGGCTGTCTAGAATTTAGGTTGGTCTGTGGTTCTTTTTTTTTCTTCTTGGCTACACTGGAGGCTGAATCTCAGTGCCTACCACTTTCCTTGAGCTTCTTCTTCTCCAGGCTAGCATTATCACTTGAGTCCCTGCAGCACTTCCTGCTTTTTCTTAGTATGTGAAATGAAAGAATACTACCTTTGTCTTCATGTACGCTAGTCAAGCACACTGCCACCCTATCAAACTCTAGTGACTAGCCTGTGGTTTTTAAAGAGTCCCTCTGAGAGAAACAAGTGGTGTGCAGGAAAGAAGACAAAAGTCCTGTGCTACTATTTTGTTGATGCATAATATACTAATAGTTATTTCACCTTCTACTTCCAGCAAACTGCAATAGAAGAGGAAAGAAGCATGAAACAATTTCTTTGTTTTTGTTCTTTAATTAAGTTTTTATTAAGATTGATTTTTACATCATATTTCACATATCCTTTTTAGTGAACAAATATTCCAAAAGATATTCTCTATATACAATCACTGGAACATAGACTTTATAACATAACTAAAATTAAGGTGAGGGTTTGTATGTCATAGATACATATCAATCTATATAATACAACTTTATTTCTAGGGTATATGTCCCATCATATATTTTATGTCAATGTAGTTACATTTATACCAAGTATACCATGTCCAAAATATTAAATATTTAATATTTAATTACTCTGGTACTGTTTGGATTTAATATCGAGTGTGACTGATTGTGATCTCTAGAAGCCAGGTAGTAGTAACAAACCCATATCTTTAGCGCAGCTGTTGGCTGACTGCAGTTTAGGAGCTTGATAACTGTTGACCTTCCTAGCAGTATTTTGTCCATCAGGAGGTCTCTGTCACTCTACTCAAATCAGTTCCTGAAATGATAGCTTGATTTTACACCCTGTATTGAGCCAGTCAGCATTGGTGACTGAATAGACCCACAGGGAACTAAGGAAATCGTGGAGAGGGACAGGAATGAAGGATAGACGAGGAGGATATTTTATTTTGTGGGTCATCAGGCTTGGACTCATCCTGGACTCTGTCCCTGAGCTCTTTAGCTCAAGGCTACTGGCCCACTCTTGAGCCAAGCCCCACTTTCCCTTTTCTACAGGCTAGTTGGAGATAAGAGTCTCTGGTCCTTCTGTGCCCCAGTTGGCTTTGAACCTTGATCCTTAGATATGAGTTCCCTGAGTATCTGGGTTTAAAGGGGTGAACCACCAAGCACAGAGAAAATGATTTTTGCTCATCTTTTAGCCTGATGAGGGAAGAATTTTATGCACATTTCATGCCCATAATCTGGAAATTGCATATATTAGGTTGCACTGGTAATTCCCAAATTTACAATCAATGATTTCCTTTCTCACAAGAGTAATTCTCCCAGACCATGAGCATTCATCCATGAGTGTGGAATTAATTAAATCGGTCCATCTTACTTTCTCTTAAGTTTGTATTTATTATTATCAAGGTAATACACAGTGGTGTTGTAGTTACATAAGTCAAGCCATAAGTATATTTCCATTTAGACAATGTCATCCCACATTGATGTTTTCATAAAATCTTCTAATATTTTCCTCTCACTTTCTTTCCCTCCATCCCTCCCTCTTTCCTTTCTGCCTTGTTCCTTTGTTTTCTTTCTGCCAGTACTGTCTTAATTCAGAGCCTGGATTCTATCCCTGAGTTTTTGTGCTCAGTGTAGCACTCAGTCACTTGAACCCATCTCCAACTCTGGCTGTTTTAATGGTTAATTGAAGTTCAGTATCTCATAGACTTTCACATACCCACATATATTTGCATACACATATGTGTTAGATGTTGGGCTTACGGGAGGGAAGAGTTAGAGCAGGGTTATTTGGGCAAATGCACTCCTAATCCTCCAGACATCGGCGAGCAGAATGAGCCCACTGGCCAGTTCCGCTCCTTATATTCTGCGCTGGCTGCTGTATCCCCTCTGACAGCTCCCTCTGTAGGCATCTCCCATGCTCACACCAGTACTCCCTGATGTCACAGGTGGGTTCTCCCAGTATGAAGCTCACCAAGCCTTCCAGCCATGCCCTCATCAGAAATCCCCAGGAACCACTTGCTAGTCCTGCTGGGGCCCCTGGATCAAGGCCCTCTACCCAGATTCCCTTGACAAGGGGCCTTGCCCTGGGGCAACACAGGTGTGTAGCCTCTTGTCTTTGCCACCAACACTGCTTGGTAACCAAATCCGGTGACCAGCACCTGTTCATCTGGCCCTTCATTTCCCACCTTGAATGTTAACCCTTAGTGCACTTTAATACCCACTCCCCACACTCCAGGGTTGTGGCCATCCATGGCATCCCTGTTCCTTTCATCACCACCTGATGTTTCTTGGCACTTCCCAGGCTGGACCCTTGCTGCAGGAGCAACCATGCAGTAATCAACCTGAGAACAGCGGCCATTCCTTTTGTCTGAAATTCTAGGACAAAACACATCTATACCCCCTTGGGATAGGAGGGAGGGCTAGGAGTTAGGTGTTTGTTGGCCACACCTGTGAGGCCCGCCTACAGCAAGTGAAAATAGGAATGCATTTAAGGATGAATAGTTTTTTCTTATTTTTTTTTTTAGCGGGGTGGGGTGGGAGAGTTCTGCAAATAAACTCAGGGCCTGAGATCTTCCCTTGGGTTGCTGTTCCAAAGCTATTGCTATTCCACTTGAGCCACAGGACCAGTTCTCGCTTTTCTATATATGTGGTTCCAACGAATTGAAATCAAGTGTTTGTGCATTCTAGGCAAACACTCTACCAGTAGAGTCATTGACAGGAGCTTAGATCTTTAGGGATAACAGGCCCCTGTAACTTTTGCCATGTCTTGGGGAACCATGGATTTCAAATAAAAATTTCCTGAGTAGGATTGCAACCTAGAGCCAAAAGTCTGCTGCCTTTCCCAATGTTTTGAACCCATTTGATTACTAGGCCCTTCCTAGAGTCCCATAGATTAAAAAGTACTTCAATGTGTCTGGGAGACCTACGCACACACTTGAAGATATGAAGAGAACAAAACATTCTGTGTATGTGTGTGTCAGTGTTTTATGTGAAGATATATATATATATATGTATATATATATATAAATTCTACACCACCACAGACAAGATAATATAATGTCATTCTTTGGGTAGTGGATGAAATCAGAGGGAATCAGGTTGAGTGAGATAAGTCAAAACCAAAGGTCTCTTGTAGCTTGTCTCTTTTCTTATGATTAGCTGAAGCTAATTTCCTGTACTATTGCAGTGTGATGGATGTAAAAGTGGAAGTAATCATTCTTAAAATAGAATGCTTAGCACTCCACCCAGACTGATTTTCCCTCCGTGGCTAGAGTGTGTTGTGATCTCGGATTGTTCCTTCCGGTATGGAAGAAAGCAGGCTGGGTTGATGGCACAAGTTCTTCAAAGCCTTTTTTATCCAGATAATTGTTGGAATTTGCCGGCTTACGTAAATATTTATGGATTTACTGATTAGGCCTGCACCAATATGAATGGAGTCATTGCCTTTTGTCTTCCTTACTTCCTAGAATGCTTCCTTCTTTCCATTCAAGGTAAACTCTAAACAGCACAGGCTAAGGCCTAGACATCGGCCTACTGGTAGAGTGCTTGGTGAGCATGCACAAACCCCCAGGTTCTATTCCTTCCTTTCCCATATTCAAAGAAAACCACAAGTTGTGCTCCCTTTCAAATGATATAGTTCTAGCCTTGACCAAAAAAAGCATATGAAGAATGCTCTGATTTCAAGCAAAAAGAATGGGGGGAGGAGAGAGGAACACACAAGCCAACCTCAAACTCTGCCGCATACCTGATTGATCAGAAGTTCCTTAAAAAATGACCAACCCCAAAAGTGACAACATACATCAAGGGATAAAGGACAGGCAAGAATTCTGTCCAATACACTCACACTTCTTGACCACCTAACAGCAGGTACCAACAGAAAAGAAAACTTACCCTTACCCCCAGGTTTTGGGAGGGAGTGGTAGGAATTCACTGTGGATTTTCCACACCTCTGTTCATAGTCTACAGCTGTTGAATCCAAAGTACCCAACCCCCCCCCCAAAGACCACCAGAATCCACTACCAATGCAAGCAACAAAGAGCCCTTCACTAGCAAGCTGGAGCTTGGTCCTCCATGCCTTAGAAACCAGTGATCCTTGGACTCCCGAGTACAGAATAAGAACAGATAATTTCTTATAATTACCAAATGTTCTTATCAACTTTTGAGAGTGTTGAGTGAACTTGCAATCCAGACAATCAGGAGGAAGACCATATTTCTTCATGTCTTTACTCCCTTCCAGGATTTAAAGGTGTCCTAGAATTTCACAGAAAAGGAATGACCGCTGTCCTCAGGTTGATTGTTGCATGGTTGCTCCCTCACCCGGGGTCCAGGCTAGGAAGTTCCAGCAAGCATCAAGTGGAATGCCATGGGTGGACAAAGCCCTGGAGTATGGGGAGTGGATATTAAAGTGGACTTAGTGATAGCATTCAAGGAGGAAATGAAGGGCCAGATGCACAGGTGCTGGTCACCGGGATTGTTGGTGGAGAAGACAAGAGGCCACACACCTGTGTTGCCCCAGGGCAAGGCCCCAGGGCAAGGGCTTCTTGGCGGATGGCCTTGACCCAGGGGCCCCAAGCGGACTAGCAAGTGGTGCCTGGGGGGTTGTGAGGAGGGCGTGGCTAGAAGGCCAGGCGAAGTGCATGTTGGTAGACCCCGGGCTGGGAAGCCAGGATTGGCTGTTGCGAACCAGGGAGGAGCTTACAGGGGAAGCTGTCGGGTGCAGCCTGAGCAGATATAAGGAGCGGAACTGGCCAGCTGGCTCTTTCTGGACGACGGCACCTGGAGGATCAGGAGGGAGAGGAGTGCCTCGCAGCGACCGACCAGAAGGAGCAGTGCCAGAGCACGGTGAGTGAGTGATCCACGGGATCCAGCCACGTGGGTGAGTGACCCGGGCCTCTGTGGGACGACTCAGCCGGGTGGGCATCGGGATGGAGGCACGGAAGTGGGTGATCAGGGCCGTGAGGCAGCTCCAGGAGCGCCTGGGCTCCAGCACCGACACGGAGGAGCTGCAAAAATCCTTGAGGCTGCTCTCGGTGCTGCCGATCACGCCCGAAATCCTGGCAGCCACGGGTGTCAGCAGGACAGTGGAGGGCTTGCGGACACAGCCACTGGTGTGCCTGGAGGCTCAGGTGCTGGTCCAGCGCTGGGAGACCTTGGCTGCACTGAGCCTCAAATCAGAGGTTCCGAGCAAGATCCCTGAGCAGGACGGCGCTCAGGACCCCACGAGGGAGGGTCTGGGGCAGAGAGATGGGAAGGGGGAGCCGGTCCAGGGGGAAGAGGAGCAGGAGGACGAAGACCAGAAGGAAGAGTACCAAGATGAGGAGGACCAGGAGGAGGAGCAGGAGCAGGAGGCAGAGCAGAACCGGGAGGAGATTTTGGAGTCATCCAGTGAGGACGTGATGTGTCAGAGCACCGGGGGTAATCCACTGGATCCTGGAGCTAAGGTGAGTGACACGAGAGTCCCTGAGGAGGTGGTGAGTGGGACGCAGATGGAGTGGGTTTCGGGAGCCTTGAGGCAGCTCCACCAGCACCTGAGCTCTAGAAAAGACGGGGAGGGAGTGCGACAGTCCTTGAGGCTGCTGTCAGTGCTGCCTATCACCCCAGAAATGCTGGCAGCCACGGGTGTGAGAAGCACAGTGGAGGGCTTCTGCAAACACCCGCTGGTGGGCACTTTGGCCCAGGAGCTGGCCATGCGCTGGGAGACGTTGGTTCTCCTGGGCGGCAATTCGAAGCAAATGGCCGAGCTTCTGCTGGGCCAAGTCCCTGGACAACCAAGGAATCCAGAGGCCAGAGCAGAGGAGGAAGAGGAGCAGGGGGGGGAGCAATGGAAGGAGAAGGTTGCGGCCCCTTTTCAGGAGAGGTGGGCGAGTGACCTGGTGGATCCAGGAAGCCAGGTGAGGGGCCTGTGCGTCTCGGCAGCTGTGGTCGGGGGTGGACACGGGACGCAAACCCTGTCGGTGTGCAGAGCTGAAGGGAAGCTCCAGCGCCTCCCGGCTTCCTGCCCCAATGCAGACCAGGTGCGCATAGCCTTGTGTCTGCTGTCTGTCTTGCCTGTCACGCCTGAGATGCTGGCTGCCTCGGGAATCAGAAGAAAGGTGAAGGGTTTCCGGAAACACCCGCAGGCTGGCTGTCTGGCCAAGGAACTGGCCAAACGCTGGAAAACCTTGGCTCTGCTGAGCCGAAACCCAGCTCTTCTTCCCGCGCTTCTGGGTTGGGTGCCTGAGCCAGACAGGGCTCAAAAGCCCACGGGGAATCCTCTGGACCAGGGGATGCGGGAACAGGAGACGAGAGAGCAGGAGGAGGAGTTGGATCGGGAAGGGAAGCAGAAGTGGGAGGAGGTAGTGGAGACATCCACTGAGGATGTGTTCTGTCTGAACACGGAGCAGGACCCCCTGGATCCCGAAACCCAGGTGAGTAGTGCAAGGGTCCCTGACGAGGTGGCCATCGGCGTTCAGACCGAGTGGGTGTGGGGAGCCTTGAGGCAGCTCCAGGAACGCTTGGCATGCAGCACCCACGGGGAGGGTGTGTGCCAATCCTTGAGGCTGCTCTCGGTGCTGCCGATCACAGCCGACATGCTGGCCATCACGGGTGTGAGAAGCACAGTGCGGGGCTTCCGGAAACACTCGCAGGTGGGCACTTTGGCCCAGGAGCTAGCCATGCGCTGGGAGATCTTGGTTCTCCTGAGCCGCCACCCAGCGCTTGTGTCAGCACTTCTAATGCACAGGCTCCCTGAGCAGCTAGGGTCTCCAGAGCTCAGAAGGGAAGGTCTGGGACTGGGAGAGAGGGAGGGGGAGACATGGAAGGAGACAACTGTGGCTCCTTTTTGTCAGAGCAGGGAGGGTGGCCTGATGGATCCTGGAAGCCAGGTGATTGGCCGGTGCGTCTCTGCCGATGTGGTGGTTGGTGGCCATAGGTCGCAGCTGGAATGGGTGTGGGGAGCTGTGCGGCAGCTCCAGGAGCGCCTGGCCTCCAGCAGCGATGCGGCAGAGCTGAGCCAGGCCTTGAGTCTACTGTCGGTCCTGCCTGTCACGCCTGAGATGCTGGCTGCCACGGAGCTCAGAAGGACAGCCAAGGCTTTCCGCAAGCACCCGGTGGTGGGCTGTTTGGCCAAGGAAGTGGCCAAGCGCTGGAAAACCTTGGCTCTCTTGGGCCGCAACCCAGCGCTCATGGCAGAGCTGCTGGGCCAGGTCCCTGAGCACACCGGTGCTCAGGAGCCCAGCAAGGCTTCAGTGGGGCCGGTGGAGTTGGGGCTGGCACGGAAGGAGAAGTTTTTGGAGTTGAGTGCAGGTGGAGGCTCCTGGGGAAAAGGCAGGGTTCCGGGGCTCCAAGGCCACAGCTGCAGGCCAGCTCAACCATGGCCCCAGGGGCCGTGTGAGGTCCAGTGGGCTGGCAAGCAGTCTGCCAACATTTGTCCAGGCAGCAGACAGGAGAAGCGTCCACGAATGTCCCCAGCATCCCCTGGGGTCAGCAACGGAGGGCGTCCTTGGTCCTCGGAAGGCCGCAGAATCCCACAGGTGGCCGACTCCACGGGTAGCAAGGGCTTGCTGAGCAGTCGGTGCCCGGTTGCCCTGAAGATGCCAATGAACTCACTCCCCAAGCCCGGCTTCCTGTCCCCTGTTCCTGCCCGGCGGGTCCACTCTCTCATGCCACCCAGGGCCCCAGTGGCTCGCAGGCAGCCCCAAGTTGTCAGGCCAGCACCCTATGCCAAGCCCATCACAAATACCCAGCAGCCCGGTGGAGGTAGCGATGGCCCGAAGACCCTGGGGCCCGGCGGCACGGAGCGGCTGTGGCAACTGCGCTGTGCCCGAAAATTCAAGGGCGCAGAGCCGGGCCCTGGCGAGTCCTGGCGCCAGCTGTTCCTGCGACTCTGCGGAAACTCAGAGCAGCGCCTGCCAGCCGCCATCCCTGGGTCTCCGGCTGTCCAGGCCCACAGGAGCCAAGGTGGACAGCGCAGGGGCTCCAACACCCACCCACCGAAAAGGCCCCAAGCCAGGCCCCCGGTTGCGGGGTCAGGATCGCAGGGGCAACCACGTCCCAGGTAGTCCAGCCGCTGCCGGCCCTGGCCCGCACCGGGAACTGGCAGGGACCTGCTGGCCTGATGGGCGCCAATGCCAGCGCTGCCCACACTGAAGCAAGAGGAGCAGGAGGAGGGTAGCAAGCTTCTGGGGGCACTGGGGCAGGTGCTGTGGGCCGCGAGAGATTTCATCCCACAGGCATGAGGGCAGCCTGGGCCCCCTCGGGCTCCATCACAACTGCTCCTACACCCTCGGTCCACACCAACAAAGCAACTGTCAAGAGAACTGCCCAGCTCATGGCCAAGTTCATTGGCCCTTACATCCATGGCAAGCACAGCTTGCCTGGCCACTAATCTCGGGAGGCCTGGACATCAGGGGCCTGGGCAAAGGACCTTGCCCTTCGGCTCTCCTAGGCTACTGTTGGGGTCACCGCCTCTCAATGGGCCAGTACTTCACTCACCACCACACCCTTACACCTCCTAGCTCCTCCTCCCTCCCTAATGTTCACCTAGCACACCTGCAAGCAACGTGTCCTCAGACACACATATCCCACTGCCATTGGCTTTCGTGTCCTACCTACATCCATAAGGAGAATACTCAGGGAAGGAGGAGAATGTCTGTTCAAATTCAGAGCACAGGTGTGTGGGGCTTCTCCATCAATGCAAACACGTGCCCCAAGAGTGTACACATTGAGCAGACAAGATGTATTTAGGGCAAAAGTGATCAAGGCAGTAGAAACCTAACACATAACTTTTCTATACCACCACATAACTGATCAAGGACAGAATCACAGGGAATTTCAAATCACAGACAATGCCCGTATGCACCAGAACACTTACACAATCACACACACACACACACACACACACACACACACACACACAGAGAGAGAGAGAGAGAGAGAGAGAGAGAGAGAGAGAAAGAGAGAGAGAGAGAGAGAGAGAGAGTATTTTTGCAACCTTTCTCTCACTTACAATCTGTGTAGCTTTCTTAGAATGAATGAAGTGTTGACCACTCTGAAGGACTCTGGGAAGGGCAAAGAAATCAAATGGGTTCAAAACATTTGGGATGATACTAGACTTTTGGCTCTAGTTTGCAATCCTACTCTGAAAATTTTAGCTTTATATCCGTGGCTACCCAAAACAGGACAAAAGGAACAGGGCCTGATATCTCTACACAACTAAGCTCCTCTCAAGGACTCTACTGGAAAGATTGCTTACCTAGGATGCACAAACACTTGAATTCTATTCCTTGAAACCTCATACATAGAAAAGCTAGAATTGGTCCTGTGGCTTAAGCAGTATAGCAATAGCATTGGAACAGCAACCCAAGGGGAGTTCTCAAGCCCTTAGTTCTAGTCTCAGGACTGTGGAACAAGAAAACAATGGATTAGCCTTCCCAAATCCAAAACTCATTTTGCTTGCTGTTGAATGGCCCCACAGGTGTGGGAAACAGACACCTACAGCCTCTGCTTCTGTCCCATCACCTGGAGGTAATGGTGCATTTTGTCTTGGGTTTTACCTTCTGTTAAGTGGAAAGGAAGTGTGGGTGGATGGAGCACAGTTTTTCACTGTACTTCATCCCCTGATATGTGTTGGCATTTTCTTTGTTGGTAATTGTTTTTATCGAATCTCTAATCAATCAGGATGCCACACACTTTATGGTGCTCCTGGGATTTTTTTATTCGTTTGTTTTTGTGTTTTTGTTGTGTTTTTATTTATCAAGCCTGAGGCTTAAACTCAGTGCCTGACCACTTTCCTTGAGATTCTTCTTCTCCGGGCTAGGACAACCATTTGAGGACATGCTTCACTTCCTACTTTTTTTGGGTATGTGGAACCAAAGACTATTACTTGGATCTTCATGTATGCTAGTCAAACATACTTCCACTGGGCCAAAATTTGGCCCTAGTCTGTGCTTTTTAGAGTCTCTTTCTGAGAGAAAGTGTAGTGTTGAGGGGATGAAATAAGGAAGGAATGAAGGAAAGAAGTAAGAAAGGAAGGAAGACAAAAGGCCATTACCTCCAGTTGCGTTGGTGCAGTACTAATCATTCTGTTCTAATAATGATTACTTCCACTTTTACATCCATCACACTGCAATAGAACAGGAAATCAGCTTCATCTAATTATAAAACAAGAGACCAGCTACAAGAGACCTGCTTCTAGGGACTGAGCTAAAGAAAATGAATTTTTACCAAGTCAAAACAGTTAAGCTCCAAAGTCTTCTAATCTCATGCCTTCTATCCACAAGCAATGATTCCAATGAAAACATAGCCGAAATAGTTTAGTTTAAACACTGAAAATTACATTACTATAGCTCATTTGGGGATGCTATTCGCTGCTGATTTACCCTGTTGCACCATCTATGATAATTTAGGCACAGCATACACAATTGTCCTAGGATCCTCTGGTACTGAGTTGACAAGCTTCAGCTTAGACATTTGTGCACTCTGTGCCTTCAGGTCAGAATTCTATCAGAGATATAATTCAATCATTGAAAATGAGGGAAATTCCCCTGGGCCTGGACTACTCTGATTATCCTAACTTTCCTCGGTCTTCATTTCCTTAGAATGTTTTTTCTGGTTACAATTAGATGCTCATTTTTATATGTGTTATATATGTGTATATGGAATACACAAACATACATTTATAGGTATGTATTTATATATATATACATATATATACAGAGAGAGACACCACCACTCACATTCACACACACAGACACACGCACACCCATATAACATATGCCCTCAACTACTGAGGGGCATCTGGGTTAGCTCCATGTCTTAGCTATGATAAGTAATTCTGCAATGAATATGGTGTTGCTGAAAGATTTCACATGTGTTTGCTTTTAGTAACTTGGTAAATGCCCAAGAGTTAGCTTGATAGACTGTATAGAAACTTCTTAATTAGTCTTTCAGGAACCTCCATATTGCTTCTGATATTGTTTGAAACATACACACATATGTGTGGCTTCTCAATATTCCACACAGAGACCCCAATTGTGAGTCACTGCTGTTGTGCTGTTTGGATCTTATATCATCCTATTAAGGCTACTAAGCACCTGTTGTTCCTTTGTTCTTGACTTATCTCACGCAACCTGATTCCCTCTTATTTCATCCACTACCCAGTTAATGCCATTATTTTATCTTGTCTATAGCTGTGTAGAATTCCTTTGTGTGTGTATATGTAGAGATGTAGATAGATGGATAGATAGATAGATAGATATAATCACACACAGACAGAATATTTTGTTCTACTTCTATCTTCAACTATGTGTGTATCTCTCCCAGATTCAATAAAGTACTGACTAATCCGTGGGACTCTGGGAAGGGCCAAGATCAAATGGGTTCAAGACATTGGGAAAGGCAGCAGATTTTTGGCTCTAGGTTGCAATCATTCTCAGGAACTTTTGATATGAAATCCATGGTTCCTCAAAGTCGCGCAAAAGTTACAGGGCCCTATTAACCCCAGAGATCTAAGCTCCTGTCAATCACTCTACTGGTTGAGTGCTTGCCTAGGATTCACAAACACTTGAATTCCATTCTTTGCAACCACATACATAGAAAAGCTAAAATTGGTCCTTTGACTCAGTGGTATACCAACAGCTTTGGAAAAACAACCAAAGGGGAGTTCTCAGGCCCTGAGGTTAGGTCACAGGACTGCCAAAAAAAAAAGAACTAATCATCCTTAAATACATTCCTCATTTCACTTGCTGTAGGATGGCCCCACAGGTATCAGCAACAAACAACTACCTCTTACCCCTCCGTCTTATCCCCAGGGAGATATGGGTGTGTTTTGTCTTGGTTTTGTACCTTCTGTAAGGTTGAAAGGAAGTGTGGGCTTATGGAGCATAATCCTCACTGTCCTTCATTACCTGATGTGTATTGACACTTTCTGAATTGGTAAGTATTTAGCGAATCTCTGATCCATCATTTCTGTCCAGAATTTAGGGTGGTCTGTGTTTTTTTTTTGAGACCATGGAGGCTGAAACTGAGTACCTACCACTTTCTCTGAGCTTCTTCTTTTCCAGGCTAGAACTATCACTTGTGCCCCTGCACCACTTCCTGCTTTTTCTTAGTATGTGAAACCAAAGAATAGTACCTGTGTCTTCATGTATGCTAGTCAAGCACACTTCCACCCTGCCAAACTCTTGTGACTACCCTGTGCTTTTTAAAGAGTCTCTCTCTGAGAGAAACAAGGGGTGTGGAAGGAGGGAAGACAAAAGTCCTCTGCTGCTATTTTGTTGATGCATAATATTCTAATGATTATTTCACCATCTACTTCCATCACACTGCAACAGAACAGGAAAGAATTCATGACATAATTTCTTAGTTTTTGTTCTTCTTTAATAAATATTTTTATTAACATTGATTTTCACATCGTATTTCAAATGTCATTTTTAATTAACAAATATTCGATAAGGGATTCTCTATATACAATCACTCCCACATAGATTTTAAAATATAATTAAAATTAAGCTGAAGGTTTGTTTGTATGTCATAGGTCCATATCAATCTATACAATACAACATTTTTTCTAGAGTATATATCCCATCCTATATTATCTATTGTCTATGGAGTTACATTTATGTCAAGTATACCATGTCCATAATATTGGTTACGCAAATATTGAGTTATCCGTCTTGTACTGTTTGGATTTAATATCCACATATTAAGGATACCAAGAGCCTTTTATTCTTTTGGTCTTCACTTATCTCACTCAACCTGAGTAGCTCCAATTTCATCCATTATCCAGTGAATGTTATTGATTTATATTATCTGTTGGCTATGTAGATTTAAATTGTATCTATCTACCACATTTTTATTATCCATTCCTCTGTGGCAGGGCGTCTGGGTTGTTTCCACCGCTTGGCTATTATGAACAATGCGGAGATGAGAATGGCTGAACAGGTGTCCTTATCATATCCCAGGATATTCAGCTGTGAATCCATCTGGCCTGGGGCTTTTCTTGGTTGGGAGGTCTCATTGCCATTTCTTTTCAGTACCTGAAATAGGTTCAGTGTGGCTATGTTAATATTGGCTAGAATTTCATCCATCTCTTCTACATTCTCAAGTTTGTTGGCAGAAAGTTTTAAAAAGTATTCCCTTAGGATGCTCTGGATATTGGTAATTTGTGCCGTATTTCCATTCTCATCTGTGATTTTGTTTATTTGCTTGTGTTCTCTTATTGTTTTGGTTAGGTTTCCTGAGGGTCTGTCAATATACTTAATATTTTCTAAGAATCAATTCATTGCTTTGTTGATATTCCGTCAATGGAGAAGAAGCATCACATGTTCTTTTCTGGTCTCCTCTTCTGTTAATATTAGAAAATTCTTGGACCCAGTGTGACTGATTGTGATCTCTAGATGCCATGGCAATAGTAATCAACCTGTGCTTTCAGCACTGCTGTGGGCTGACTGCATTTTAGGAGCTTGATACCTGTTTGTCTTCCAAGAAATATTTTGTCCATCAGGAGGTGTCTGTCACTCTACTCAGATCAATTCCTGAAAGGAAAGCTGGATTTCACAACAAGTTTTGACCCAGTAAGTAGTGGTGATGACTGAATAGACCCACAGGGAACCAAGGAAATCGTGGAGAGGGACAGGAATCAAGGATAGACTACCAGGCTGTTTTATTTTCTGAGTCATGAGGCTTGAACTCATCCTGAACGCTGTCCCTGAGCACTTCAGCTCAAGGCTACTTCCCCTCTCTTGAGCCAAGCCCCACTTCCCATTTTGTAGAGGTTAGTTGGAGATAAGAGTCTCAGGTCCTTTAGTGCCCTGGTTGGCTTTGAACCTTGATCCTTAGATCTGAGTCTCCTGAATATCTAAGTTTACAGGCGTGAACCACCCAGACCAGCGATAATCATTTTTATTCATCATTTAGCTTGATGAAGGAAAAACTTCATGTACATTTCAGGCCCATAGTCTGGAAATTGTATATTTCAGGTTGCACTGGAAGTTCCCAAATTCACACTCTTTCCATCAAGAGAAATTCTCCTAGACCTTGAGCATTTTCCTTGAGCATAGAATTAATAAAATAAGTTCATGTGAATTTCTCTTAATTCGGTATTTATTATTATCCTTTCTTCCTTCTTCTTTTGTTTTCTTTCTGTCAGTATTATGCCTTAATTCAAAGCTTGGATTCTATCCCTGAGTTTTTGTGCACAGGGGAGCACTCCATCACTTCAACCACATCTCCAGCTCTGGGTGTTTTACTGGTTAGTTAAATTTCAGTATCTCAAACTCCCCCCCACACACATATTTGAACACAGATAAATGTCAGATGTTTGGCTTAAGGCAGGGAAGAATTACAGCAGGGATGGGTGGGCAAAATGCAGTCCGGATCCTCCAGAGGCCAACGTCCAGAATGAGCCAGCTGGCCAATTCCCCTCCTCATATTCTGCTCTAGCTTCCCCACCATTCTCTGACAGCTCCCCCTATATGCTCCTCCCTCCCTCACACCAGCCAATCCCTGGCTGCCCATCTAAGGGTTTCCCAAAGTGCACTTTCCCTAGCCTTCCAGCCACACCCTCCTCTCAACTGCCCAGGCACCACATGCTAATCCTCTTGGGGCACCTTTGTAGAGGCCATCCAACCAGAGTTTCTTGCCATTGGCCATGCCCTGGAGCAACACAGTTGTGTGCCCTCTTGTCTTCTCCACTAATACTGCTTGATAATCAATCCTGGTGACCAGTACCTGTGCATCTGGCCTTTCATTTCCCTCCTTGAATGCTATCACTAAGTGCATATTAATATCCAATCCCCACACTGCAGGGCTTTGGCCATCCATGCCACCCCAGGGCCCTTAATCACCACCTGGTGCTTGTTGGCACTGCACAGGCTGGACCCTTGCTAAGGGAGCAACTATGCAACAATTATCCTGAGGGCAGCGGCCATTCCTTTTGTTTGAAATTATAGAACAGCTTTGAAATCTGAAAGAGAAAATAAGCATGAAGTAAGTATGGTCTTCTTATATCAGTCTCCTGAATATCTGGATTGCAAGTTCACTCAGTACTCTTGAAACTTGAGAAGAAAATTAGGTATGATAAGAAAACAGGATTATCAGTTTGTTGTGAAAATATTGGCCTAATAGCACACTCAATTACTAGGAGAAGACCAAGAAATGTGGAAGCATTATATGGGTACTTTCATTACCATATTCAGGCTAAGAAACTTTCACAAAAAGTGCATTCGCCTTTTTCCTGAGAACTGGTGTCTCTGCCTCTTGGAGTCTGGGCCTGTCGCCTCCCCAACTCCTTCCTACATGGCTAGAATATGTTGTGATCTTGGCTTGTTCCTCCTGGTATGGTAGAAAACAAGCTGGGTTGAGGGCACACAGTTCTTTAAAGTCGTTTTTATCCAGATAATTGTTGCCAATTGGCGGCTTAGGTAAATATTTATGGAATTCCTAAGTCGGCCTGCACCAGTACAAATGGAGTCATTGCCTTTGTCTTCCTTCCTTCCTTGAATGCCTCCTTGTTTCCATTCAATTTTGCTTTTGCCCTGAAAGATATACTTTAAACACAACAGGCTAAAGCAGAGACATTGTCCTACTGGTAGGGTGTTTGGTGAACCTGCACAAAGCCCCGGGTTCTATTCCTTGGCTCCCCATACTCAAAGAAAACCAGAAGTGGTACTCTCCTTCAAGTGATAAAGTACTAGCCTTGACCAAAGAAAAAGCTTAGGGAGAGTGCTCAGACGCTGACTTCAAGCAACATGAATGAAATCTCGTCTCTGTGTCTCCTTGGTTCTGCTGTCATTTGTCGCCAGATTCTTGGAAGGACAGCTGCACCAGTGTATGGCATTACAGATGACCCATTTCAAGGAAGTGGAAATCACAAATTTCTTCTGTGACCCTTTTTAAGTCCTGGATATTTCCTGTAAAGACACACTCACAAATGCTTATCTTCAAATATATTATTGCTACCACATATGGATTTCCTCCAATCTTTGGAATCCTTTTCTCTTACTATAGAATTATTTCTTTGGTGCTGAGAATTCCATCATCAGGAGGGAAGTACAAAACTCTCCTCAAGCACTCTCCTGGTAGAGGCTTGCCCAGGATGCACAGACACACAAAATCCATTCCTTGGGAGTACATAAACAGAAAAGTTAGAAATAGAGCTCTGACTCAAGTGGTAGAGCAATAGGCTTT
The DNA here is from genome assembly GCA_024803745.1 of Megascapheus bottae. Taxonomy (NCBI): domain Eukaryota; kingdom Metazoa; phylum Chordata; class Mammalia; order Rodentia; family Geomyidae; genus Megascapheus; species Megascapheus bottae. The sequence continues at coordinate 40,271 of JANJXV010002071.1, forward strand.
GAACAACAACTCAAGGAAATTTCTCAGGCCCTTATTTCCAGTATCAAGACTGCCAAAGAAAAAGAATTAAAAAGTCCCTAAATGCGACCCCCCCCATCAACAATTTTGTGTGGGTCTGTATGAATTCTCACCCTGCACTCTATCAGTAGACCAATATTTTGGGCCTGGCCTCTGTTCTTAATATCTTTATAATCTGAGCAGGACTAGCTTCTAAACGAGTAGTTAAATCAGTAGAACTTACAGCTACTAATGTAGAAAGAATCCATGTGTGTCCCCCACCTTTTCACACATTTGAAGAGCCTGTCTTCATTAAATTATCTTAAATAAGAAAGGAAGGAATTGAACCCCCTAAAACTAGTTTCACGCCAGCTAAATGCAACCTATATGTCTTTCTCTATTAGATACTAGTAAAATTATTACATAACTTTGTCGAAGTTGAATTACAGGTTAATTCCCTGTGTATCTTTATGGCATACCCAATACAACTAGGACTTCCAGATGCTACTTCACCTATCATAGAGAAGATAACTGATTTTCACGATCATACTTTCATAATCGTATTTCTTATTAGTACATTAGTCTTGTATGTTATCTCCCTTATATTAACTACAAAGCTAACACATACCAGGACAATAGACGCCCAAGAAGTAGAAACAATCTGAACAGTATTACCCGCCATTATTCTAATTATAATTGCATTATCTTCATTACGTATCCTATATATATTAGATGAGATTAATGACCCCTATTTAACTGTAAAAACTATAGGACATCAGTGGTATTGGAGTTATGAATATACCGATTATGAAGATTTAGTATATGACTCATATATAATTGCTACCTCGGACTTGAAGCCGGGAGATTTATGATTACTAGAAGTAGATAACCGGGTAGTTCTACTAATAGAATTACCTATTCGAATATTAATCTCATCAGAAGATGTGCTTCACTTGTGAGCAGTAGCATTACTTGGCTTAAAAACTGATGCGACCCCAGGGCGGCTCAACCAAGCTACCTTAACTTCTTCACGACCAGGACTATTTTATGGTCAATGTTCAGAAATCTGTGGTTCAAATCACAGCTTTATGCCTATTGTCCTAGAAATAATACCTCTAAAATATTTTGAGTCGTGAGCATCAAATATGTCATAGTCACCACTATGAAGCTAAAATTAGTGTTAACCTTTTAAGTTAAAGATGAGGTTATTATTAATCCCATAGTGATATGCCTCAACTAGATACTTCCCCTTGATTCATTACTATTTTAGGAACTATAATTACTCTATTTATCACTTTTTCAGATAAAAATTTTAAAAAATTACTTCTATAATAACCCATCTATTAAATCTTTAGGATCAACAAAATCCAAAACCCCTCGAGATACAAAATGAATGAAAATCTATTTGCCTCTTTCGCTACCCTTACACTAATAGGATTACCATTAGCTATCTTTATTATTATATGACCAACATTATTTTATTCCTCAACAAACCGACTAATTTCTAATCGCTTATCTACCCTACAAACATAATTAATACAAATAATTACAAAACAAATAATGTTAATGCACAACCCAAAAGGATACTTTTGAGTCTTTATTCTAATTGGTCATATTATGTTTATTGGATCAACTAACCTTTTAGGCCTATTGCCTCACTCTTTTACTCCAACAACACAGTTATCAATAAACATGACTATAGCTATCCCATTATGAGCTGGTACTGTGATTTTAGGCTTTCGTTACAAAACAAAAATATCTTTAGCTCATTTCTTGCCCCAAGGTACACCTATTCTACTAATCCCTATGTTAATTATTATTGAGACTATTAGTCTATTTATTCAACCAATAGTCCTTGCAGTTCGACTGACAGCTAATATTACCGCAGGACATCTATTAATTCATTTAATTGGAGGTGCATCACTAGCAATCTATTCTATTTCATCACTTGGATCCATAGTAACTTTTATTATCTTAATCCTATTGACAATTCTTGAATTTGCAGTAGCAATAATTCAAGTGTATGTTTTCACACTTCTAGTAAGCCTTTAGCTACATGATAATATGTAATGACACACCAGTCCCACGCTTTTCATATAGTAAACCCCAGCCCTTGACCATTAACAGGAGCAATATCAGCTCTTTTATTAACATCTAGCCTAGAAATATGATTCCATTTTAATTCCTATACTTTACTAATTATTGGACTAACTATTAATACTTTAACAATATACCAATGGTGATGAGACATTATTTGAGAAGGGACATATCAAGGTCATGACACACCTGTAGTACAAAAAGGCTTAGTTATGGAATAGTTTTATTCATTATTTCAGAAGTATTCTTTTTTGCAGGTTTTTTCTGAGCTTTTTACCATTCTAGCTTAGCGCCAACACCTGAACTGGGGGGGATGCTGGCCACCTACAGGTATTATTACACTAAATCCTTTAGATGTTCCTCTATTAAATACATCTGTACTACTAGCATCAGGAGTGTCAATTACATGAGCTCATCATAGCCTTATAGAAGGTAACCAAAATAATATAATTCAAGCACTAACTATTACAATCGCATTAGGACTTTACTTTACCATTCTACAAGGATCAGAATATTTAGAAACTTCTTTTACCATTGCTGACGGTATATATGGATCCACTTTTTTTATAGCTACAGGCTTCCACGGACTACACGTTATAATTGGAACTACCTTCTTGTTTGTATGCTTATTACGTGAACTCAAATATCATTTTACATCAACTCACCATTTGGATTTGAGGCTGCTGCTTGATACTGACACTTTGTGGATGTAGTCTGACTGTTCCTGTATGTATCAATCTATTGATGAGGATCCTACTTTTTTAGTATATAAGTACATTTGACTTCCAATCAAATGGATTTGGTTATTAACCCAAAAAAAGTAATTAACTTAGCGATATCCTTAACATTAAATTTTAGCCTCTCAATAGATTTAACCATAATTGCTTTCTGAATTCCACAAATAAACATTTACTCAGAGAAAGTACACCCATATGAATGTGGGTTTGATTCTATAAATTCTGCACATCTTCCTTTCTCTATGAAATTTTTTTTAGTAGCTATCACTTTCCTCCTTTTCGATCTAGAAATTGCCTTACCGCTACCGCTTCCTTGAGCTTCTCAATATCAAAACACTCAATCAATAACATTCCTATCACTAGTATTAATTACTATTCTAGCCCTAGGGTTAGCATATGAATGAAGTAACAAAAGCCTAGAGTGAGATGAATAATGGTGGTTAGTTTAACAAAAATGACTGATTTCGACTCATTAGATTATGATTTAATTCATAACCATCATATGACCCCCGCAATATTAAACCTTTACCTAGTATTCTTTATCTCTTTAATCGGAATAATAATTTTCTGATCCCATCTAATATCCTCTCTTCTATGTTTAGAAGGAATAATATTATCCTTATACCTTATAATAAGTGTATCTATGGCAATAAACCACCACATTTATTCATTTATATTTCCAATTATTTTATTAGTTCTAGGAGCATGTGAAGCAGTAACTGGTCTCTCCCTACTAGTTAAAAGCTCCACAAGCTATGTATCAGATTATGTACAAAACTTAAACCCACTACAATGCTAAAGATCATTTTCCCACTAATTATAATTATTCCAATAACCTGATTATCTAACAAGATAATCTGAATCTATTCAACAACCCATAGTTTTATGATCTCCTTAGCCTCTATTATTAATCTTGTCTCCCCATATTCTAGCGTACACTTCTCCATCTTGTTTTTTTTCTGACCTTCTATCCATACCTCTACTAATTCTCACTTCTTGATTAACTCCCCTAATACTTATAGCAAGTCAAAACCACTTAGCCAAAGAATCCCCATTATGAAAAAAGACATATATCTCACTTTTAATTATTCTACAAACACTGCTGATCATGACTTTCTCAGCTACAGAGCTGATCCTATTTTATATCCTATTTGAAGCTACCTTAATTCCAACCATAAGTATTATTACACGATGAGGGAATCAGACAAAACGACTAAAAGCAGGCTCATACTTTTTATTCTACACTCTACTGGGCTCTATTCCACTCTTAATTTGCTCTAATTTACCTATACAAATCTACAGGAACCTTAAACATATGTTCACTACAACATATACCTAAAATTGATATACCCACATGAACAAACAATGTACTGTGACTAGCATGTATAATAGCATTCATAGTAAGAATACCATTATATGGTCCACATTTGTGACTCCCTAAACCCCATGTTCAAGCCCCAATTGCAGGTTCTATAGTACTTGCTGCAATTCTTCTAAAATTAGATAGCTATGGAATAATACGAATATCATTATTTATCAAGCCAAACTCAGAAAAGATTATCTCTCCATTTATCTTATTATCTCTTTGAGGTATACTAATAACTACCTCAGTTTGCCTAGGCAAACAGACCTTAAATCACTAATTGCTTACTGATCAGTTATCCACATAGCTTTAGTTATCCTAGCTATTATAATCCAAACCCCCTGAAGTTATATAGATGCCACAGCTATAATAGTCTCTCATGGGCTAACATCATCAGCCTTATTCTGCTTAGCCAACAGTAATTACGAACGAGTTCATAGCTCAACAATACTATTAACATGAGGCCTACAATCAATTCTACCCCTAATAGCTATATGATGATTTTTAATCTCATTAACCAATCTAGCCTTACCCCCAACCATTAACTTAATTGGAGAACTGTTTATTATTATTTCAACTTTTAAATGAGCCACTACAACCATTCTATTAACAGGATTAAATATACTAATTACAGCAGCTTATACATTATATATATTAATCTCAACTCAACGAGGAAAAGTTCCAACTCATCCTCTAAACTTAAAGCCTACCCACACTCGAGAACACTCCCTAATTTTATTACATTTACTCCCTATTGCTCTATTAACACTAAAACCATAACTAATTTTGGGCCCTCATTTTGTAATTATAGTTTATAAAAACACTAGATTGTGAATCTAGAGATAAAGATTAAACCCTTTTAGTTACCCGAAAAAGTAATTGCTAAGAACGGCTAATTCTTATGCCCCATATATAAAAATATGGCTTTTTTACTTTTATAGGATAAATAGTAATCCGTTGGTCTTAGGAACCAAAAAATTGGTGCAACTCTAAACAAAAGTAATACATCTAATAATTTTCTCTTTCATGTCTATTCTTATTATTCTTTTAAAACCATTAATATCAAATACCATGTATAATAAAAACTTAAGTACTCATAATATATTAACTGTAAAATGGGCATTTATCATAAGCATTATTCCAATAATCATTTACTTGAATCTTAATAAAGAGATTATTATTTTAAACTGACACTGGATTACAATTCATACTATTAACATCACAATAAGCTTTAAATTAGACTTCTACTCAATTATATTTATACCTGTAGCCTTATATGTCTCATGATCAATCATAGAATTCTCATCTTGATATATAAAACACGATCCCTATCTTAATCGATTCATAAGCTACCTTAGTCTATTTCTAATCGCTATACTGATTCTAGTAACCGCAAACAACATGTTCCAGTTATTTATCAGATGGGAGGGAGTAGGGATTATATCCTTTTTACTCATTGGGTGATGATATGGAGAACAGATGCAAATACAGCAGCCTTACAAGCTATTATCTATAATCATATCGGAGATGTAGGACTCGTAGTTGCTATAGCATGATTTTACAAAAATTTTAACTCTTGAGAATTTCAACAAATTCTTTCTTTAAAATTGACATCAAATCTACCCTTAATAGGATTAATTCTTGCTGCTATTGGAAAATCGGCTCAATTTGGACTACATCCTTGACTACCGGCTGCTATAGATGGACCCACTCCTGTATCAGCATTATTACACTCAAGCACTCTAGTTGTAGCAGGAATTTTCTTACTAATTCGATTGCATCTCTTATTATCTAATAACCCCATAATACTATCAAGTATAATATGTATTGGAGCAATAACAACCTTATTTACAGCTATCTGTGCACTCACACAAAACGATATTAAAAAAATTATCGCTTTTTCAACCTCCAATCAATTAGGCTTAATAATAGTAACATTAGGAATTAATCAACCCTATCTAGCATTCTTTCATATTTGTACCCACGCCTTTTTTAAAGCAATATTATTTATATGCGCTGGGTCCATTATCCATAATCTTAACGATGAGCAAGATATTTGCAAAATAGGAAGTATCTCTAAATCAATACCTATTACTTTTTCAGCTATAATAATCCGAAATCTAGCCCTTACAGGAATACCTTTTCTATCTGGCTTCTACTCTAAGGACCTAATCTTTGAATCAATAAATACTTCTTACGTCAACTCATGAGCCCTAACAACAACACTAATTGCCACATCATTAACAGCAGCTTACAGTACACGACTAGTTTACTTTGTCCTATCTAACCCACCATGATCAATAACTATAGTATATAGAAATGAAAATAATAAAGAACTCACCTTTCCAATCCAACGTTTATTATTAGGAAGTATCTTTGCAGGTTTTATTATATCAAGTTATATTCCACCAATAAATACACAAAATATGACTATACCTATTATAATTAAATTAACAGCTATATTAGTAACAATTATAGGAGCCATAGTAGCCATAGAACTTAATTTAATGACTCAATATATAAAAGTATACCCTAACAACTATAAATTTAATTTCTCAATCATCTTAGGTTATTTTCCACTGATTATGCATCAACTCCTAACAATAAAAACACTAAAATTTAATAAAAAATTGCAACTTCATTGTTGTATTACATGTGACTTGAAAAAGTGTTACCTAAAAATATTGAATTTACACAGAGTATGGTATCTCCAATAACTTCAAATCTGAAGGGGCTAGTTAAATTATATTTTATATCTTTCATATTATCTATAATTATCTTAATGATATTGATTGTCTAGCCCCACGAGTAATTTCAATAACAATAAAAACTCCTACAAGCGGGGATCAGGCTGAAATAATCATAAATCAATTTCCTAAGCTATACATACTACCTACCCCGATAGAATCCTCACGGACTACCAAGATCTCTTCACCCTCATAACCCAGTAAATCTAATTCTAAAATAGGAGCTGACAATAATTCTAACTCCCCAGCATCCATAAACAAAGCAATTAAAATAATCTCTAAAATAATGCCAGAAAATAATAAGAATCATAATCAGATATTAGAACCTCAAACCTCAGGGTACTCTTCTGTGGCTAAAGCAGTTGTATAACCAAAAACTACAAGTATTCAACGTAAGTAAATTAGAAATATTATGAGTTGTATATAAGAGCATCCATGATATAAAACAATTCCACACCCAGCACCCCCACTAATAATTAACCCAAACCCCGCATAAATTGGTGATGGCTTAGCCACCACCACAACAAACCCAAGGACTATGGCTATTAAAAGAAAATTATTCAAATAATTCATAATTTCTACATGGATATTAGCCACGACTAATGACATGAAAAATCACTGTTGTTTATTCAACTATAGAAACTAATGACAATTATACACAAATCACACCCATTATTAAAAATTGTCAATCACGCTTTTATTGACCTGCCTGCTCCACCCAATATTTCAGGTTGATGAAACTTTGGATCTTTACTGGGGATATGCCTAATTCTGCAAATCTCACCTGGTCTATTCTTAGCCATACATTACACATCAGATACTCTTACAGCTTTTTCATCAGTAACACATATTTACCGAGATATAAATTACTGCTGACTAATTCAATATATACATGCTAATGGAGCCTCCCTCTTTTTTATTTGTTTGTACATTTATATTGGATGTGGAATTTACTACGGATCTTATCTTTATGAGGAAACATGAAATATTGGCATCTTGCTCCTATTCTTAACGATATTTACAGCCTTTGTAGGATACGTTTTACCCTGAGGTCAAATATCATTTTGAGGTGCTACCGTTATTACAAATCTCTTATCAGCTATTCCTTACACTGGACAAGACCTAGTAGAATGAATTTGAGGTGGTTTTTCAGTAGACAAAGCAATCTCACACGATTTTTCGCGTTTCACTTTACCTTACCATTTATTATCGCAGCTTTAGCTATAGTTCATCTTCTATTTCTCCATGATACAGGATCTAACAACCCTCTAGGAATCCCCTCAGACCGTGATAAGATTCCATTCCATCCATACTATACCGCCAAAGATTTTTCTAGGAGTAATCCTACTCATTATATTATTTTTAATCCTGATTTTATTCTTCCCAGATAAACTAGGAGATCCAGATAATTATATACCTGCTAATTCACTTAATACCCCACCACATATTAAACCCGAAAGATATTTTCTATTTGCATATGCTATTTTACGATCTATTCCCAATAAACTAGGGGGTGTAGTAGCCTAGCCGATCAATCCTAGTTCTAGCCCTACTACCATATCTACATACATCTAATCAACGAAGCCTAGTATTTCGTCCATTCAGCCAATCCCTATTCTGAATCTTAGTATCAGACCTGCTTCTATTTACATGAAGTGAAGGACAACCAGTAGAACCTCCGTTCATCATTATTGGTCAAACAGCTTCAATCTTATATTTCTCTATTCTCCTAGTCTTAATACCCATAGCAGGCTTAATTGAAAATAAACGACTTAAATGAAGACCACTCTAGAAGTATAACTTTAATACTTAGGTATTGTAAACCTAAAAAGGGAGATATATTCCCTTAGAGCAGATCAAGGAAAAGATTTTTACATCCTACCACCAACTCCTAACATCCTGATTTTTGCTAGTTAGTTGAAAACAAGAGTTTCTCAGAATTCCCTGCGACAGTCTGGCTTCCACCTGTGAATCTCAGACCTCAGCTTCTGGAATAGTTAGGATTAGAAATGTGAGCCACCTGCACCTGAAACAGTGTATATTTTTACGGAACAAGCTGTTTCAGCTTCCTCTTATTCATTTAGTTAAACTACAGCTTACTTGATGAGAGGAGTTGTTCCATCAGAATCTTTCCTGCCATATTTTACTCAATTTGTGTGTGCATTGATGCACATGACCCTATATGTATTCATGCATCATGATAATTGAGATCTAATTTCCATGTTTTAGAGAAGGAGAAATGTCCTTTGTTTCTCTGAGCCTGACACATTTCAACCAGTACCACATATGGCTATACCATTTCCCTACAATTACCATAATACCAGAAAAGGTAAGTGAAGAGGAAACAGAAGTAGATTCATGCCTGCCTGTTGTCATAGTAGAGAAGAATAAGGATGTTCTTGGGACTGGATTTTCTTTTCACTGGGCCAAAAATATTCACTGCACTAATGGATGGGAACCTGCTTTGTTCTGCTAAATCAATATTGCTATCGTGCCTTGTGCTACTGCTGGCTCTTCCTGAAAACCTCCAGCCCAGTTTATAACCCAGAATCTCAATCTACACATAAAATCCCACTCTCCCACCCTCTCAGTGGATGGGCTTCCTAGAGCCTTTGACGGGGTACTGGCTCCAAAAGTAGGCACGCAGAGAGAGACATGCATCATAAACATGTAAAACTCTGCCCTGGAATCTGTTCCCCCCCCCACACTGCACAAGAGTGGGAGGTACTGTCAGGTGATCTTGGTCAAGACAGCCTTTATGTTCTTGGCTTTCCAACACAGCTGTGTGTCACTGGACACACATGTAGAAAAAAGCCTGAGGAACAAAGCCTACCAGAGAGAGAAGATTCTAGAAGTAAGAGATTGCCAAAATTCACAAAAACTCACTAGTATACTGTACTGCACACATGGTGCATGATCCAAACTTTTTAATACTTGAGTTTCAAATATTTAGAGCTGACAATTCCTGGATATGTGTTTTGCTTTCTATCAAGATGTTTTTGTTCTTGAGCAGATATCCAGGTGATAAAGCACACAATCTAACCCAAGTTACAGATTTCCTTCTCCTGAGAATCTCAGAGGATCCAAAATTACAACCCATGTCCTTTGTACCTGATTACTGTCCATGTACCTGATCACTGTCCTGGAAAATCTGCTGATCATCCTGGCCATCAGATCTGACCCCCACCTTCACACCCCCATGTACTTCTTCCTCTCCATCTTCTCCTTGGATGACATCTGCTTCGAATGACAACTGCTTCATCTCTATCACCATGCCCAAGATACTGCTAAACCTCCAGATCACAGCAGAGCCATCTCCTATGCAGGCTGCCTCACACAGATGTGCCTCCTCATCTTTTTTTGCTGTATGAACATTATGCTTCTTACTGTCATGGCCTACTTTGTGGCCATCTGTCACCCCCTGAATTACCCTCCATCATGAACCCTCATCTCTGTGTCTCCTTGGTTCTGCTGTCATTAGTCGCCAGCCTTTTGGATGGACAGCTGTATGTGTGGATGGCATTACAGATGACTGATTTCAAGGAACTGGAAATCCCAAGTTTCTTCTGTGACCCTTCTCAAGTCCTGGATCTTTCCTGTAAAGACACACTCACAAATGGTATCTTCAAATATGTTCTTGCTACCATATATGGATTTCCTCCAATCTTTGGAATCCTTTTCTCTTACT
>JANJXV010002072.1:0-50814 GCA_024803745.1 Megascapheus bottae
GAATGGAGGAGTGTGAAGTCATGGAATAAAGGTGTGTGAAGTCAAAGAATGCATTGTGTGAAGTCAAACAATAAAGGTGTGTGAAGTCACAGAATGGAGGTGTGTGAAATCACAGAATGGAGGTGTGTGAAGTTATGGAATGGAGGTGTGTGAAGTCACAGAATGGATGTGTGAAGTCAGAATGTAGTTGTGTGAGGTCATAGAATGTCGGTGTGTGAAGTCACAAGGGAGGTGTGTGAACTCACAATGGAGGTGTGTGAAGTCAAAGAATGGAGGTGTGTGAAGTCATAGAATGGAATTGTGTGAAGTCATAGAATGGAGGTGTGTGAAGTCATAGAATGGAGTAGTGTGAAGTCATAGAATGGATGTTTCTGAAGTAGAATGAAGGTGTGTGAAGCCATAGAATGGAGGTGTGTGAAGTCAAAATGGGGGTATGTGAACTCATAAAATGGAGATGTGTGAAGTCATGGAATGGAGGTGTGTGAAGTCCAAGAATATAGGTGTGTGAAGTCAAACAATGGTGGTGTGTGAAGTAACAGAATGGAGATGTGTTAAGTCAAAGAATGGAAGTGTGTGAAGTCAAAATGTAGGTGTGTGAAGTCACAGAAGGGAGGTGTGTGAAGTCACAGAATGAAGGTGTTTGAAGTCAAAATTTTGGTGTGTGAAGTCACAAATGGAGGTGTCTGAAGTTGGAATGCAGCTGTGTGAAGTCATAGAATGGAGGATTGTGAAGTCAGAATGGAGGTGTGTGAACTCATAGAATGGAGTGTGTGAAGTCACAATGAGGCTGTGTGAAGTCATAGAATGGGGGCGTGTGAAGTCAAATTGGAGGTGTGTGAAATCACAGAATGGAGGTGTGTCAACTCAGAAATGAGGTGTGTGAAGTCATAGAATGGAGGTGTGTGAATTCATAGAATGGAAGTGTGTGAAATCATAGAATGGAGGTGTGTGAAGTCAAAGGACTGAGGTTTGTGAAGTCAGAATGGAGGTGTGTGAAGTCAGGATGGAGGTGGGTGAAGTCACAGAATGGAGGTGTGGGAACTCAGAATGGAGGTGTGTGGTCACAGAACGGAGGTTTTTGAAGTCATAGAATGTAGGTGCGTGAAGTCATAGAATGGATGTTTCTGAAGTGAGAATGAAGGTATATGAAGTCAAAGAATGGAGGTGTGTGAAGTCAAAATGGAGGTGTGTGAACTCATAGAATGGAGGTGTGTGAACTCATAGAATGGAGGTGTGTGAAGTCATGGAATGGAGGTGTGTGAAGTCAAAGTATGGAAGTGTGTGAAGTCAAACAATAAAGGTGTGTGAAGTCACAGAATGGAGGTGTGTGAACTCATAGAATGGAGGTGCATGAAGTCAAAGAATGGAGGTGTGTGAAGTCATCGAATGGAGGTGTGTGAAGTCATGGAATGGAGGTGTGTGAAATCAGATGGAGTTGTGTGAAGTCATAGAATGGAGGTGTGTGAAGTCAGAATGGAGGTGTGAGAAGTCACAGAATGGAGCTGTGTGAAGTCAGAATGGAGGAGTGTGAAGTCATAGAATGGAAGTGTGTGAAGTCAGAATGGAGGTGTGTGAACTCCTAGAATGGACGTGTGTGAAGTCACAATGGAGGTGTGTGAAGACATAGAATGGAGGTGTGTGAAGTCACAGAATGGAGGTGTGTGAAGTCATAGAATGGAAGTGTGTGAAGTCATAGAATGGATGTTTGTGAAGTAAGAATGAAGGTGTGTGAAGTCATAGAATGGAAGTGTGTGAAGTCACAGAATGGAGGTGTGTGAAGTCACAGAATGGAAGTGTGTTAAGTCACAGAATGGAGGTGTGTGAAGTCAGAGTACGGAGGTGTGTGAACTCAGAATGCAGGTGTGTGAAGTCACAGAATGGAGCTGTGTGAACTCAGAATGGAGGAGTGTGAAGTCATAGAATGGAAGTGTGTGAAATCAGAATGGAGGTGTGTGAACTCATAGAATGGAAGTGTGTGAAGTCACAATGGAGGTGTGTGAAGACATAGAATGGAGGTGTGTGAAGTCAGAATGGAGGTGTGTGAACTCATACATGGAGGTGTGTGAAGTCACAGTGGAGGTGTGTGAAGTCATAGAATGGAGGTGTTTGAAGTCACAGAATGGAGGTGTATGAAGTCATAGAATGGAGCTGTGTGAAGTCAGATGGGAGGTGTGTGAAGTCAAAGAATGGAGGTGTGTGAACTCAGAATGGAGGTGTGTGAAGTCAAAGAATGGAGGTGTGTGAAGTCATAGAATGGAGGTGTGTGACGTCATAGAATGGAGGTGTGTGAAGTCATAATGTAGGTTTGTGAAGTCACAGAATTGAGGTGTGTGAAGTCACAGAATGGAGGTGTGTGAAGTCATAGATTGGAGGTGTGTGAAGTCATTGAATGGAGGTGCGTGAAGTCATAGAATGGATGTTTGTGAAGTAAGAATGAATATGTGTTAAGTCATAGAATGGAGGTGTGTGAAGGCACAGAATGGAGGTGTGTGAAGTCATGGAATGGAGCTGTGTGAAGTCAGAATGGAGGTGTGTGAAGTCATAGAATGGAGGTGTGTGAAGTCACAATATGGAGGTGTGTGAAGTCATATAATGGAGGTGTGTGAAGTCACAGAATGGAGGTGTGTGAACTCAGAACGGAGGTGTGTGAAGTCACAGAAGGCAGGTGTGTGAAGTCAGAGAATAAAGTTGTGTGAAGTAACAATGGAGGTGTGTGAAGTCATAGAATGGAGGTGTGTGAAGTCATAGAATGGAGGTGTGTGAAGTCACAGAATTGATGTTTGTGAGGTCAGAATGGAGGTGTGTGAAGTCAGAATGGAGGTTTGTGAAGTCAGAGAATGGAGGTGTGTGAAGTCACAGAATGGAGGTGTGTGAAATCACAGAATGGAGGTTTGTGAAGTCAAAAAGGTGGTGTGTAGAGTCACAAATGGAGGTTTGTGTACTCATAGAATGGAGGTGTGTGAAGTCTAAGAATGGAGGTGTGTGAAGTCATGGAATGGAGGTGTGCGAAGTCATGGAATGGAGGTGTGTGAAGTCACAGAATGGAGGTGTGTGAAGTCTGAATGGAGTTGTGTGAAGTCATAGAATGGAGGTGTGTGAAGTCAGAATGGAGGTGTGTGAAGTCATAGAATGGAGGTGTGTGAAGTCAGAATGGAGGTGTGTGAACTCATAGAATGGAGGTGTGTGAAGTCACAATGGAGGTGTGTGAAGTCATAGAATTGAGGTGTGTGAAGTCACAGAATGGAGATGTGTGAAGTCATAAAATGGAGATGTGTGAAGTCAGATTGGAGGTGTGTGAAGACACAGAATGGAGGTGTGTGAACTCAGAATGGAGGTGTGTGAAGTCACAGAATGGAGGTGTGTGAAGTCATAGAATGGAGGTGTGTGAAGTCAGAATGGAGTTGAATGAAGTCATAGAATGGAGGTGTGTGATGTCAGAATGGAGGTGTGTGAAGTCATAGAATGGAGGTGTGTGAAGTCAGAATGGAGGTGTGTGAACACACAGAATGGAGGTGTGTGAAGTCACAGTGGAGGTGTGTGAAGTCATAGAATGGAGGTGTTTGAAGTCACAGAATGGAGGTGTGTGAAGTCACAGAATGGAGGTGTGTGAAGTCATAGAATGGAGGTGTGTGAAGTCATAGAATGGAGGTGTGTGAAGTCATAATGTAGGTGTGTGAAGTCACAGAATTGAGGTGTGTGAAGTCACAGAATGGAGGTGTGTGAAGTCATAAATTGGAGGTGTGTGAAGTCATTGAATGGAGGTGCGTGAAGTCATAGAATGGATGTTTGTGAAGTAAGAATGAAGCTGTGTTAAGTCATAGAATGGAGGTGTGTGAAGTCACAGAATTGATGTTTGTGAGGTCAGAATGGAGGTGTGTGAAGTCAGAATGGAGGTTTGTGAAGTCAGAGAATGGAGGTGTGTGAAGTCATAGAATGGAGGTGTGTGAAGTCACAGAATTGATGTTTGTGAAGTCAGAATGGAGTGTGTGAACTCACAATGGAGGTGTGTGAAGTCAAAGAATGGAGGTGTGTGAAGTCACAGAATGGATGTTTGTGAAGTCAGAATGGAGGTTTGTGAAGTCAGAATGGAGGTGTGTGAAGTCATAGAATGGAGGTGTGTGAAGTCACAATGCAGGTGTGTGAACGCATAGAATGGAGATGTGTGAAGTCACAGAATGGAGGTGTGTGAAGTCACAGAATGCAGGTGTGTGAAGTCACAGAATGGAGGTGTGTGAAGTCATAGAATGGAGGTGTGTGAAGTCATAAAATGGACGTTTGTGAACTCATAGAATGGAGGTCTGTAAAGTCATAGAATGGATGTTTTTGAACTAAGAATGTAGGGGTGTGAAGTCATAGAATGGAGGTGTGTGCAATCAAAATGGTGGTATGTGAACTCATGGAATGGATGTGTGTGAACTGATAGAGTTGAGGTGAGTGAAGTCATGGAATGAAGGTGTGTGAAGTCAAAGAATGGAGGTGTGTGAAGTCAAACAATAAATGTGTGTGAAGTCACAGAATGGAGGTGTGTGAAATCACAGAATGGAGGTGTGAGAAGTCAAAAATGAGGTGTGTAGAGTCACAAATGGAGGTGTGTGAACTCATAGAATGGAGTTGTGTGAAGTCAAAGAATGGAGGTGTGTGAAGTCATGGAATGGAGGTGTGTGAAGTCACAGAATGGAGGTGTGTGAAGTCATAGAATGGAGGTGTATGAAGTCAAAATGGAGGTGTGTGAACTCATAGAATGGAGGTCTGAGAACTCATAGAATGGAGGAGTGTGAAGTCATGGAATAAAGGTGTGTGAAGTCAAAGAATGCATTGTGTGAAGTCAAACAATAAAGGTGTGTGAAGTCACAGAATGGAGGTGTGTGAAATCACAGAATGGAGGTGTGTGAAGTTATGGAATGGAGGTGTGTGAAGTCACAGAATGGATGTGTGAAGTCAGAATGTAGTTGTGTGAGGTCATAGAATGTCGGTGTGTGAAGTCACAAGGGAGGTGTGTGAAATCATAGAATGGAGATGTGTGAAGTCATCGAATGGAGGTGTGTGAAGTCATGGAATGGAGGTGTGTGAAGTCATGGAATGGAGGTGTGTGAAGTCACAGAATGGAGGTTTGTGAACTCAGAATGGAGTTGTGTGAAGTCATAGAATGGAGGTGTGTGAAGTCACAAGGGAGGTGTGTGAAATCATAGAATGGAGGTGTGTGAAGTCACAGTATGGAGGTTTGTGAAGTCATAGAATGGAGCTGTGTGAAGTCAGGTTGGAAGTGTGTGAAGTCACAGAATGGAGGTGTGTGAACTCAGAATGGAGGTGTGTGAAATCACAGAATGGAGGTGTGAAGTCATAGAATGGAGGTGTGTGAAGTCATAGAAAGGAGGTGTGTGAAGTCATAATGGAGGTGTGTGAAGTCACAGAATTGAGGTGTGTGAAGTCACAGAATGGAGGTGTGTGAAGTTATAGAATGGAGGTGTGTGAAGTCATAGAATGGAGGTGTGTGATCATAGAATGGATGTTTGTAAGGTAAGAATGAAGGTGTGTTAAGTCATAGAATGGAGGTGTGTGAAGGCACAGAATGGAGGTGTGTGAAATCACAATGGAGGTGTGTGAAGTCAAAGAATGGAGGTGTGTGAAGTCATAGAAAGGAATTGTGTGAAGTCATAGAATGGAGGTGTGTGAAGTCATAGAAAGGAATTGTGTGAAGTCATAGAATGGAGGTGTGTGAAGCCAGAATTGAGGTGTGTGAAGTCACAGAATTGAGGTGTGTGAACTCACAGAATGGAGGTTTGTAAAGTCATAGAATGGAGGAGTGTGAAGTCATAGAATGGATGTTTCTGAAGTAGAATGAAGGTGTGTGAAGTCATAGAATGTAGGTGTGTGAAGTCCAAAAATGGAGGTGTGTGAAGTCAAACAATGGTGGTGTGTGAAGTCAAACAATGGTGGTGTGTGAAGTCACAGAATGGAGGTGTTTGAAGTCAAAGAATGGAAGTGTGTGAAGTCAAAATTGAGGTGTGTGAAGTCACAGAATGGAGGTGTGTGAAGTCACAGAATGGAGGTGTGTGAAGTCATAGAATGGAGGTGTGTGAAGTCACAGAATGGAGATGTGTGTAGTCACAGAATGGAGGTGTGTGAAGTCACAGAATGGAGGTGTGTGAAGTCACAGAATGGAGGTGTGTGAAGTCATAGAATGGAGGTGTGTGAAGTCACAGAATGGAGATGTGTGTAGTCACAGAATGGAGGTGTGTGAAGTCACAGAATGGAGGTGTGTGAAGTCACAGAATGGAGGTGTGTGAACTCACAATGGAGGTGTGTGAAGTCCCAGAATGGAGGTGTGTGAAGTCAAAGAATGGAGGTGTGTGAAGTCACAGAATGGAGGTGTGTGAACTCACAATGGAGGTGTGTGAAGTCAAATAATGGAAGTCATAGAATGGAAGTGTGTGAAGTCATAGAATAGATGTGTGTGAAGCCAGAATTGAGGTGTGTGAAGTCACAGAATTGAGGTGTGTGAACTCAGAATGGAGGTGTGTGAAGTCACAGAATGGAGGTTTGTGAAATTATAGAATGGAGGTGTGTGAAGTCATAGAACGGATGTTTCCGAAGTAGAATGAAGGTATGTGAAGTCATAGAATGGAGGTGTGTGAAGTTAAAATGGAGGTGTGCGAACTCATTAAATGGAGTTGTGTGAAGTCATAGAATGGAGGTGTGTGAAGTCAGAATGGAGGTGTGCGAAGTCATAGAATGGAGGTGTGTGAAGCTAGAATGGAGGTGTGTGAACTCATAGAATGGAGCTGTGTGAAGTCACAATGGAGGTGTGTGAAGTCATAGAATGGAGGTGGGTGAAGTCACAGAATGGAGGTGTGTGAAGTCATAGAGTGGAGCTGTGTGAAGTCAGATTGCAGTTGTGTGAAGTCACAGAATGGAGGTGTGTGAACTCAGAATGGAGGTGTGTGAAGTCACAGAATGAAGTTGTGTGAAGTCATAGAATGGAGGTGTGTGAAGTCATAGAATTGATGTGTGTGAAGTCATAATGGAGGTGTGTGAAGTCACAGAATTGAGGTGTGTGAAGTCACAGAATGGAGGTTTGTAAAGTCATAGAATGGAGGTGTGTGAAGTCATAGAATGGAGGTGTGTGAAGTCATAGAATGGATGTTTGTGAAGTAAGAATGAAGGTGTGTTAAGTCATAGAATGGAGGTGTGTGAAGGCACAGAATGGAGGTGTGTGAAGTCATAGAATGGAGCTGTTTGAAGTCAGAATGGAGGTGTGTGAAGTCACAGAATGGAGGTGTGTGAACTCAGAATGGTGGTGTGTGAAGTCACAGAATGGAGGTGTGTTAAGTTACAGAACGGAGGTGTTTGAACTCAGAATGGAGGTGTGTGAAATCACAGAATAGAGGTGTGTGAAGTCATAGAATGGAGGTGTGTGAAATCATAGAATGGAGGTGTGGGACGGCATAGAGTGGAGTTGTGTGAAGTCAGATTGGAGGTGTGCGAAGTCACAGAAAGGAGGTGTGTGAAGTCATTGAATGGAGCTGGGTGAAGTCAGAATGGAGGTGTGTGAAGTCACAGAATTGAGGTGTGTGAACTCAGAACAGAGGTGTGTGAAGTCACAGAATCTAGGTGTGTGAATTAATAGAATGGAGGTGTGAGAAATCATAGAATGGAGGTGTGTGAAGTCACAGAATGGAGGTGTGTGAAGTCACAGAATGGAGGTGTTTGAAGTCACAGAATGGAGGTGTGTGAACTCACAATGGAGGTGTGTGAAGTCAAAGAATGGAGGTGTGTGAAGTCATAGAATGGAATTGTGTGAAGTCATAGAATGGAGGTGTGTGAAGTCATAGAATGGAGTAGTGTGAAGTCATAGAATGGATGTTTCTGAAGTAGAATGAAGGTGTGTGAAGCCATAGAATGGAGGTGTGTGAAGTCAAAATGGGGGTATGTGAACTCATAAAATGGAGATGTGTGAAGTCATGGAATGGAGGTGTGTGAAGTCCAAGAATATAGGTGTGTGAAGTCAAACAATGGTGGTGTGTGAAGTAACAGAATGGAGATGTGTTAAGTCAAAGAATGGAAGTGTGTGAAGTCAAAATGTAGGTGTGTGAAGTCACAGAAGGGAGGTGTGTGAAGTCACAGAATGAAGGTGTTTGAAGTCAAAATTTTGGTGTGTGAAGTCACAAATGGAGGTGTCTGAAGTTGGAATGCAGCTGTGTGAAGTCATAGAATGGAGGATTGTGAAGTCAGAATGGAGGTGTGTGAACTCATAGAATGGAGTGTGTGAAGTCACAATGAGGCTGTGTGAAGTCATAGAATGGGGGCGTGTGAAGTCAAATTGGAGGTGTGTGAAATCACAGAATGGAGGTGTGTCAACTCAGAAATGAGGTGTGTGAAGTCATAGAATGGAGGTGTGTGAATTCATAGAATGGAAGTGTGTGAAATCATAGAATGGAGGTGTGTGAAGTCAAAGAACTGAGGTTTGTGAAGTCAGAATGGAGGTGTGTGAAGTCAGGATGGAGGTGGTTGAAGTCACAGAATGGAGGTGTGGGAACTCAGAATGGAGGTGTGTGGTCACAGAACGGAGGTTTTTGAAGTCATAGAATGTAGGTGCGTGAAGTCATAGAATGGATGTTTCTGAAGTGAGAATGAAGGTATATGAAGTCAAAGAATGGAGGTGTGTGAAGTCAAAATGGAGGTGTGTGAACTCATAGAATGGAGGTGTGTGAACTCATAGAATGGAGGTGTGTGAAGTCATGGAATGGAGGTGTGTGAAGTCAAAGTATGGAAGTGTGTGAAGTCAAACAATAAAGGTGTGTGAAGTCACAGAATGGAGGTGTGTGAACTCATAGAATGGAGGTGCATGAAGTCAAAGAATGGAGGTGTGTGAAGTCATCGAATGGAGGTGTGTAAAGTCATGGAATGGAGGTGTGTGAAATCAGATGGAGTTGTGTGAAGTCATAGAATGGAGGTGTGTGAAGTCAGAATGGAGGTGTGAGAAGTCACACAATGGAGCTGTGTGAAGTCAGAATGGAGGAGTGTGAAGTCATAGAATGGAAGTGTGTGAAGTCAGAATGGAGGTGTGTGAACTCCTAGAATGGACGTGTGTGAAGTCACAATGGAGGTGTGTGAAGACATAGAATGGAGGTGTGTGAAGTCACAGAATGGATGTGTGTGAAGTCATAGAATGGAAGTGTGTGAAGTCATAGAATGGATGTTTGTGAAGTAAGAATGAAGGTGTGTGAAGTCATAGAATGGAAGTGTGTGAAGTCACAGAATGGAGGTGTGTGAAGTCACAGAATGGAAGTGTGTTAAGTCACAGAATGGAGGTGTGTGAAGTCAGAGTACGGAGGTGTGTGAACTCAGAATGCAGGTGTGTGAAGTCACAGAATGGAGCTGTGTGAACTCAGAATGGAGGAGTGTGAAGTCATAGAATGGAAGTGTGTGAAATCAGAATGGAGGTGTGTGAACTCATAGAATGGAAGTGTGTGAAGTCACAATGGAGGTGTGTGAAGACATAGAATGGAGGTGTGTGAAGTCAGAATGGAGGTGTGTGAACTCATACATGGAGGTGTGTGAAGTCACAGTGGAGGTGTGTGAAGTCATAGAATGGAGGTGTTTGAAGTCACAGAATGGAGGTGTATGAAGTCATAGAATGGAGCTGTGTGAAGTCAGATGGGAGGTGTGTGAAGTCAAAGAATGGAGGTGTGTGAACTCAGAATGGAGGTGTGTGAAGTCAAAGAATGGAGGTGTGTGAAGTCATAGAATGGAGGTGTGTGACGTCATAGAATGGAGGTGTGTGAAGTCATAATGTAGGTGTGTGAAGTCACAGAATTGAGGTGTGTGAAGTCACAGAATGGAGGTGTGTGAAGTCATAGATTGGAGGTGTGTGAAGTCATTGAATGGAGGTGCGTGAAGTAATAGAATGGATATTTGTGAAGTAAGAATGAAGGTGTGTTAAGTCATAGAATGGAGGTGTGTGAAGGCACAGAATGGAGGTGTGTGAAGTCATGGAATGGAGCTGTGTGAAGTCAGAATGGAGGTGTGTGAAGTCATAGAATGGAGGTGTGTGAAGTCACAATATGGAGGTGTGTGAAGTCATATAATGGAGGTGTGTGAAGTCACAGAATGGAGGTGTGTGAACTCAGAACGGAGGTGTGTGAAGTCACAGAAGGCAGGTGTGTGAAGTCAGAGAATAAAGTTGTGTGAAGTAACAATGGAGGTGTGTGAATTCATAGAATGGAGGTGTGTGAAGTCAAACAATGGAAGTGTGTGAAGTCATAGAATGGAGGTGTGTGAAGTCATAGAATGGAGGTGTGTGAAGTCATAGAATGGAGGTGTGTGAAGTCACAGAATTGATGTTTGTGAGGTCAGAATGGAGGTGTGTGAAGTCAGAATGGAGGTTTGTGAAGTCAGAGAATGGAGGTGTGTGAAGTCACAGAATGGAGGTGTGTGAAATCACAGAATGGAGGTTTGTGAAGTCAAAAAGGTGGTGTGTAGAGTCACAAATGGAGGTTTGTGTACTCATAGAATGGAGGTGTGTGAAGTCTAAGAATGGAGGTGTGTGAAGTCATGGAATGGAGGTGTGCGAAGTCATGGAATGGAGGTGTGTGAAGTCACAGAATGGAGGTGTGTGAAGTCTGAATGGAGTTGTGTGAAGTCATAGAATGGAGGTGTGTGAAGTCAGAATGGAGGTGTGTGAAGTCATAGAATGGAGGTGTGTGAAGTCAGAATGGAGGTGTGTGAACTCATAGAATGGAGGTGTGTGAAGTCACAATGGAGGTGTGTGAAGTCATAGAATTGAGGTGTGTGAAGTCACAGAATGGAGATGTGTGAAGTCATAAAATGGAGATGTGTGAAGTCAGATTGGAGGTGTGTGAAGACACAGAATGGAGGTGTGTGAACTCAGAATGGAGGTGTGTGAAGTCACAGAATGGAGGTGTGTGAAGTCATAGAATGGAGGTGTGTGAAGTCAGAATGGAGTTGAATGAAGTCATAGAATGGAGGTGTGTGATGTCAGAATGGAGGTGTGTGAAGTCATAGAATGGAGGTGTGTGAAGTCAGAATGGAGGTGTGTGAACACACAGAATGGAGGTGTGTGAAGTCACAGTGGAGGTGTGTGAAGTCATAGAATGGAGGTGTTTGAAGTCACAGAATGGAGGTGTGTGAAGTCACAGAATGGAGGTGTGTGAAGTCATAGAATGGAGGTGTGTGAAGTCATAGAATGGAGGTGTGTGAAGTCATAATGTAGGTGTGTGAAGTCACAGAATTGAGGTGTGTGAAGTCACAGAATGGAGGTGTGTGAAGTCATAAATTGGAGGTGTGTGAAGTCATTGAATGGAGGTGCGTGAAGTCATAGAATGGATGTTAGTGAAGTAAGAATGAAGCTGTGTTAAGTCATAGAATGGAGGTGTGTGAAGTCACAGAATTGATGTTTGTGAGGTCAGAATGGAGGTGTGTGAAGTCAGAATGGAGGTTTGTGAAGTCAGAGAATGGAGGTGTGTGAAGTCATAGAATGGAGGTGTGTGAAGTCACAGAATTGATGTTTGTGAAGTCAGAATGGAGTGTGTGAACTCACAATGGAGGTGTGTGAAGTCAAAGAATGGAGGGGTGTGAAGTCACAGAATGGATGTTTGTGAAGTCAGAATGGAGGTTTGTGAAGTCAGAATGGAGGTGTGTGAAGTCATAGAATGGAGGTGTGTGAAGTCACAATGCAGGTGTGTGAACGCATAGAATGGAGATGTGTGAAGTCACAGAATGGAGGTGTGTGAAGTCACAGAATGCAGGTGTGTGAAGTCACAGAATGGAGGTGTGTGAAGTCATAGAATGGAGGTGTGTGAAGTCATAAAATGGACGTTTGTGAACTCATAGAATGGAGGTCTGTAAAGTCATAGAATGGATGTTTTTGAACTAAGAATGTAGGGGTGTGAAGTCATAGAATGGAGGTGTGTGCAATCAAAATGGTGGTATGTGAACTCATGGAATGGATGTGTGTGAACTGATAGAGTTGAGGTGAGTGAAGTCATGGAATGAAGGTGTGTGAAGTCAAAGAATGGAGGTGTGTGAAGTCAAACAATGGAGGTGTGCGAAGTCACAGAATGGAGGTGTGTGAAGTCAAAGAATGGAAGTGTGTGAAGTCAAAATGGAGGTGTGTGAAGTCACAGAATGGAGGTTTGTGAAGTCACAGAATGGAGGTTTGTGAAGTCAAAATGGTGGTGTGTAAAGTCACAAATGGAGGTGTGTGAAGTCACAGAATGTAGGTGTGTGAACTCAGAATGGAGGTGTGTGAAGTCCCAGAATGGAAGTTTGGGAAGTCATAGAATGGAGTTGTGTGAAGTCACAGAATGGAGATGTGTGAATTCATAGAATCGAGGTGTGTGAAGTCATAGAATGGAGGTGTGTGAAGTCACAGAATTGATGTTTGTGAAGTCAGAATGGAGGTGTGTGAACTCACAATGGAGGTGTGTGAAGTCAAAGAATGGAGGTGTGTGAAGTCAAAGAATGGAAGTGTGTGAAGTCATAGAATGGAGGTGTGTGAAGTCATAGAATGGAGGTGTGTGAAGACATAAAATGGAGGTGTGTGAAGTCACAGAATTGATTTTTGTGAGGTCAGAATGGAGGTGTGTGAAGTCAGAATGGAGGTTTGTGAAGTCAGAGAATGGAAGTGTGTGAAGTCATACAATGGAGGTGTGTGAAGTCATAGAATGGAGGTGTGTGAAGTCACAGAACTGATGTTTGTGAAGTCAGAATGGAGGTTTGTGAACTCACAATGGAGGTGTGTGAAGTCAAATACTGGAGGTGTGTGAAGTCACAGAATTGATGTTTGTAAAGTCAGAATGGAGGTGTGTGAAGTCAGAATGGAAGTGTGTGAAGTCATAGAATGGAGGTGTGTGAAGTCACAATGCAGGTGTGTGAACTCATAGAATGGAGATGTGTGAAGTCACACAATGGAGGTGTGTGAAGTCATAGAATGGAGGTGTGTGAAGTCATAGAATTGAGGTGTGTGAAGTCATAGAATGGAGGTGTGTGAAGTCATAGAATTGACGTTTGTGAACTCATAGAATGGAGGTCTGTAAAGTCATAGAATGGATGTTTTTGAAGTAAGAATGTAGGGGTGTGAAGTCATAGAATGGAGGAGTGTGCAATCAAAATGTTGGTATGTGAACTCATAGAAAGGATGTGTGTGAACTGATAGAGTGGAGGTGTGTGAAGTCATGGAATGGAGGTGTGTGAAATCAAAGAATGGAGGTGTGTGAAGTCAAACAATGGAGGTATGCGAAGTCACAGAATGGAGTTGTGTGAAGTCACAGAATGGAAGTGTGTGAAGTCAAAATGGAGGTATGTGAAGTCACAGAATGGAGGTTTGTGAAGTCACAGAATGGAGGTTTGTGAAGTCAAAATGGTGGTGTGTAAAGTCACAAATGGAGGTGTGTGAAGTCACAGAATGTAGGTGTGTGAACTCAAAATGGAGGTGTGTGAAGTAAAAGAATGGAGGTGTGCGAAGTCAAAGAATGGAGGTGTGTGAAGTCATAGAATGGAGGTGTGTGAAGTCATAGAATGGAGGTGTGTGAAGTCATAGAATGAAGGTGTGTGAAGTCACAGAATGAAGGTGTGTTAAGTCACAGAACGGAGGTGTGTGAACTCAGAATGGAGATGTGTGAAGTCCCAGAATGGAGGTGTGGGAAGTCATAGAATGGAGTTGTGTGAAGTCACAGAATGGAGATGTGTGAATTCATAGAATCGAGGTGTGTGAAATCATAGAATGGAGGTGTGTGAAGTCACAGAATGGAGGTGTGTGAAGTCACAGAATGGAGGTGTGTGAAGTCACAGAATTGAGGTGTGTGAACTCACAATGGAGGTGTGTGAAGTCAAAGAATGGAGGTGTGTGAAGTAATAGAAAGGAAGTGTGTGAAGTCATAGAATGAAGGTGTGTGAAGCCAGAATTGAGGTGTGTGAAGACACAGAATTGAGGTGCGTGAACTCAGAATGAAGGTGTGTAAAGTCAAAGAATGGAGGTTTGTGAAGTCATAGAATGGAGGTGTGTGAAGTCATAGAATGGATGTTTCTGAAGTAGAATGGAGGTGTGTGAAGTCACAGAATGGAGGTGTGTGAAGTCACAGAATGGAGGTGTGTGAACTCACAATGGAGGTGTGTGAAGTGAAAGAATGGAGGTGTGTGAAGTCATAGAATGGAAGTGTGTGAAGTCATAGAATGAAGGTGTGTGAAGCCAGAATTGAGGTGTGTGAAGACACAGAATTGAGGTGTGTGAACTCAGAATGAAGGTGTGTGAAGTCAAAGAATGGAGGTGTGTGAAGTCATAGAATGGAGGTGTGTGAAGTCATAGAATGGAGGTATGTGAAGTCATAGAATGGACGTTTGTGAACTCATAGAATGGAGGTCTGTAAAGTCATAGAATGGATGTTTTTGAAGTAAGAATGTAGGGGTGTGAAGTCATAGAATGGAGGTGTGTGCAATCAAAATGGTGGTATGTGAACTCATGGAATGGATGTGTGTGAACTGATAGAGTTGAGGTGAGTGAAGTCATGGAATGAAGGTGTGTGAAGTCAAAGAATGGACGTGTGTGAAGTCAAACAATGGAGGTGTGCGAAGTCACAGAATGGAGGTGTGTGAAGTCAAAGAATGGAAGTGTGTGAAGTCAAAATGGAGGTGTGTGAAGTCACAGAATGGAGGTTTGTGAAGTCACAGAATGGAGGTTTGTGAAGTCAAAATGGTGGTGTGTAAAGTCACAAATGGAGGTGTGTGAAGTCACAGAATGTAGGTGTGTGAACTCAGAATGGAGGTGTGTGAAGTCCCAGAATGGAAGTTTGGGAAGTCATAGAATGGAGTTGTGTGAAGTCACAGAATGGAGATGTGTGAATTCATAGAATCGAGGTGTGTGAAGTCATAGAATGGAGGTGTGTGAAGTCACAGAATTGATGTTTGTGAAGTCAGAATGGAGGTGTGTGAACTCACAATGGAGGTGTGTGAAGTCAAAGAATGGAGGTGTGTGAAGTCAAAGAATGGAAGTGTGTGAAGTCATAGAATGGAGGTGTGTGAAGTCATAGAATGGAGGTGTGTGAAGACATAAAATGGAGGTGTGTGAAGTCACAGAATTGATTTTTGTGAGGTCAGAATGGAGGTGTGTGAAGTCAGAATGGAGGTTTGTGAAGTCAGAGAATGGAAGTGTGTGAAGTCATACAATGGAGGTGTGTGAAGTCATAGAATGGAGGTGTGTGAAGTCACAGAACTGATGTTTGTGAAGTCAGAATGGAGGTTTGTGAACTCACAATGGAGGTGTGTGAAGTCAAATACTGGAGGTGTGTGAAGTCACAGAATTGATGTTTGTAAAGTCAGAATGGAGGTGTGTGAAGTCAGAATGGAAGTGTGTGAAGTCATAGAATGGAGGTGTGTGAAGTCACAATGCAGGTGTGTGAACTCATAGAATGGAGATGTGTGAAGTCACACAATGGAGGTGTGTGAAGTCATAGAATGGAGGTGTGTGAAGTCATAGAATTGAGGTGTGTGAAGTCATAGAATGGAGGTGTGTGAAGTCATAGAATTGACGTTTGTGAACTCATAGAATGGAGGTCTGTAAAGTCATAGAATGGATGTTTTTGAAGTAAGAATGTAGGGGTGTGAAGTCATAGAATGGAGGAGTGTGCAATCAAAATGTTGGTATGTGAACTCATAGAAAGGATGTGTGTGAACTGATAGAGTGGAGGTGTGTGAAGTCATGGAATGGAGGTGTGTGAAATCAAAGAATGGAGGTGTGTGAAGTCAAACAATGGAGGTATGCGAAGTCACAGAATGGAGTTGTGTGAAGTCACAGAATGGAAGTGTGTGAAGTCAAAATGGAGGTATGTGAAGTCACAGAATGGAGGTTTGTGAAGTCACAGAATGGAGGTTTGTGAAGTCAAAATGGTGGTGTGTAAAGTCACAAATGGAGGTGTGTGAAGTCACAGAATGTAGGTGTGTGAACTCAAAATGGAGGTGTGTGAAGTAAAAGAATGGAGGTGTGCGAAGTCAAAGAATGGAGGTGTGTGAAGTCATAGAATGGAGGTGTGTGAAGTCATAGAATGGAGGTGTGTGAAGTCATAGAATGAAGGTGTGTGAAGTCACAGAATGAAGGTGTGTTAAGTCACAGAACGGAGGTGTGTGAACTCAGAATGGAGATGTGTGAAGTCCCAGAATGGAGGTGTGGGAAGTCATAGAATGGAGTTGTGTGAAGTCACAGAATGGAGATGTGTGAATTCATAGAATCGAGGTGTGTGAAATCATAGAATGGAGGTGTGTGAAGTCACAGAATGGAGGTGTGTGAAGTCACAGAATGGAGGTGTGTGAAGTCACAGAATTGAGGTGTGTGAACTCAAAATGGAGGTGTGTGAAGTCAAAGAATGGAGGTGTGTGAAGTAATAGAAAGGAAGTGTGTGAAGTCATAGAATGAAGGTGTGTGAAGCCAGAATTGAGGTGTGTGAAGACACAGAATTGAGGTGCGTGAACTCAGAATGAAGGTGTGTAAAGTCAAAGAATGGAGGTTTGTGAAGTCATAGAATGGAGGTGTGTGAAGTCATAGAATGGATGTTTCTGAAGTAGAATGGAGGTGTGTGAAGTCACAGAATGGAGGTGTGTGAAGTCACAGAATGGAGGTGTGTGAACTCACAATGGAGGTGTGTGAAGTGAAAGAATGGAGGTGTGTGAAGTCATAGAATGGAAGTGTGTGAAGTCATAGAATGAAGGTGTGTGAAGCCAGAATTGAGGTGTGTGAAGACACAGAATTGAGGTGTGTGAACTCAGAATGAAGGTGTGTGAAGTCAAAGAATGGAGGTGTGTGAAGTCATAGAATGGAGGTGTGTGAAGTCATAGAATGGAGGTATGTGAAGTCATAGAATGGACGTTTGTGAACTCATAGAATGGAGGTCTGTAAAGTCATAGAATGGATGTTTTTGAAGTAAGAATGTAGGGGTGTGAAGTCATAGAATGGAGGTGTGTGCAATCAAAATGGTGGTATGTGAACTCATGGAATGGATGTGTGTGAACTGATAGAGTTGAGGTGAGTGAAGTCATGGAATGAAGGTGTGTGAAGTCAAAGAATGGACGTGTGTGAAGTCAAACAATGGAGGTGTGCGAAGTCACAGAATGGAGGTGTGTGAAGTCAAAGAATGGAAGTGTGTGAAGTCAAAATGGAGGTGTGTGAAGTCACAGAATGGAGGTTTGTGAAGTCACAGAATGGAGGTTTGTGAAGTCAAAATGGTGGTGTGTAAAGTCACAAATGGAGGTGTGTGAAGTCACAGAATGTAGGTGTGTGAACTCAGAATGGAGGTGTGTGAAGTCCCAGAATGGAAGTTTGGGAAGTCATAGAATGGAGTTGTGTGAAGACACAGAATGGAGATGTGTGAATTCATAGAATCGAGGTGTGTGAAGTCATAGAATGGAGGTGTGTGAAGTCACAGAATTGATGTTTGTGAAGTCAGAATGGAGGTGTGTGAACTCACAATGGAGGTGTGTGAAGTCAAAGAATGGAGGTGTGTGAAGTCAAAGAATGGAAGTGTGTGAAGTCATAGAATGGAGGTGTGTGAAGTCATAGAATGGAGGTGTGTGAAGACATAAAATGGAGGTGTGTGAAGTCACAGAATTGATTTTTGTGAGGTCAGAATGGAGGTGTGTGAAGTCAGAATGGAGGTTTGTGAAGTCAGAGAATGGAGGTGTGTGAAGTCATACAATGGAGGTGTGTGAAGTCATAGAATGGAGGTGTGTGAAGTCACAGAACTGATGTTTGTGAAGTCAGAATGGAGGTTTGTGAACTCACAATGGAGGTGTGTGAAGTCAAATACTTGAGGTGTGTGAAGTCACAGAATTGATGTTTGTAAAGTCAGAATGGAGGTGTGTGAAGTCAGAATGGAAGTGTGTGAAGTCATAGAATGGAGGTGTGTGAAGTCACAATGCAGGTGTGTGAACTCATAGAATGGAGATGTGTGAAGTCACACAATGGAGGTGTGTGAAGTCATAGAATGGAGGTGTGTGAAGTCATAGAATTGAGGTGTGTGAAGTCATAGAATGGAGGTGTGTGAAGTCATAGAATTGACGTTTGTGAACTCATAGAATGGAGGTCTGTAAAGTCATAGAATGGATGTTTTTGAAGTAAGAATGTAGGGGTGTGAAGTCATAGAATGGAGGAGTGTGCAATCAAAATGTTGGTATGTGAACTCATAGAAAGGATGTGTGTGAACTGATAGAGTGGAGGTGTGTGAAGTCATGGAATGGAGGTGTGTGAAATCAAAGAATGGAGGTGTGTGAAGTCAAACAATGGAGGTATGCGAAGTCACAGAATGGAGTTGTGTGAAGTCACAGAATGGAAGTGTGTGAAGTCAAAATGGAGGTATGTGAAGTCACAGAATGGAGGTTTGTGAAGTCACAGAATGGAGGTTTGTGAAGTCAAAATGGTGGTGTGTAAAGTCACAAATGGAGGTGTGTGAAGTCACAGAATGTAGGTGTGTGAACTCAAAATGGAGGTGTGTGAAGTAAAAGAATGGAGGTGTGCGAAGTCAAAGAATGGAGGTGTGTGAAGTCATAGAATGGAGGTGTGTGAAGTCATAGAATGGAGGTGTGTGAAGTCATAGAATGAAGGTGTGTGAAGTCACAGAATGAAGGTGTGTTAAGTCACAGAACGGAGGTGTGTGAACTCAGAATGGAGATGTGTGAAGTCCCAGAATGGAGGTGTGGGAAGTCATAGAATGGAGTTGTGTGAAGTCACAGAATGGAGATGTGTGAATTCATAGAATCGAGGTGTGTGAAATCATAGAATGGAGGTGTGTGAAGTCACAGAATGGAGGTGTGTGAAGTCACAGAATGGAGGTGTGTGAAGTCACAGAATTGAGGTGTGTGAACTCAAAATGGAGGTGTGTGAAGTCAAAGAATGGAGGTGTGTGAAGTAATAGAAAGGAAGTGTGTGAAGTCATAGAATGAAGGTGTGTGAAGCCAGAATTGAGGTGTGTGAAGACACAGAATTGAGGTGCGTGAACTCAGAATGAAGGTGTGTAAAGTCAAAGAATGGAGGTTTGTGAAGTCATAGAATGGAGGTGTGTGAAGTCATAGAATGGATGTTTCTGAAGTAGAATGGAGGTGTGTGAAGTCACAGAATGGAGGTGTGTGAAGTCACAGAATGGAGGTGTGTGAACTCACAATGGAGGTGTGTGAAGTGAAAGAATGGAGGTGTGTGAAGTCATAGAATGGAAGTGTGTGAAGTCATAGAATGAAGGTGTGTGAAGCCAGAATTGAGGTGTGTGAAGACACAGAATTGAGGTGTGTGAACTCAGAATGAAGGTGTGTGAAGTCAAAGAATGGAGGTGTGTGAAGTCATAGAATGGAGGTGTGTGAAGTCATAGAATGGAGGTATGTGAAGTCATAGAATGGACGTTTGTGAACTCATAGAATGGAGGTCTGTAAAGTCATAGAATGGATGTTTTTGAAGTAAGAATGTAGGGGTGTGAAGTCATAGAATGGAGGTGTGTGCAATCAAAATGGTGGTATGTGAACTCATGGAATGGATGTGTGTGAACTGATAGAGTTGAGGTGAGTGAAGTCATGGAATGAAGGTGTGTGAAGTCAAAGAATGGACGTGTGTGAAGTCAAACAATGGAGGTGTGCGAAGTCACAGAATGGAGGTGTGTGAAGTCAAAGAATGGAAGTGTGTGAAGTCAAAATGGAGGTGTGTGAAGTCACAGAATGGAGGTTTGTGAAGTCACAGAATGGAGGTTTGTGAAGTCAAAATGGTGTTGTGTAAAGTCACAAATGGAGGTGTGTGAAGTCACAGAATGTAGGTGTGTGAACTCAGAATGGAGGTGTGTGAAGTCCCAGAATGGAAGTTTGGGAAGTCATAGAATGGAGTTGTGTGAAGTCACAGAATGGAGATGTGTGAATTCATAGAATCGAGGTGTGTGAAGTCATAGAATGGAGGTGTGTGAAGTCACAGAATTGATGTTTGTGAAGTCAGAATGGAGGTGTGTGAACTCACAATGGAGGTGTGTGAAGTCAAAGAATGGAGGTGTGTGAAGTCAAAGAATGGAAGTGTGTGAAGTCATAGAATGGAGGTGTGTGAAGTCATAGAATGGAGGTGTGTGAAGACATAAAATGGAGGTGTGTGAAGTCACAGAATTGATTTTTGTGAGGTCAGAATGGAGGTGTGTGAAGTCAGAATGGAGGTTTGTGAAGTCAGAGAATGGAGGTGTGTGAAGTCATACAATGGAGGTGTGTGAAGTCATAGAATGGAGGTGTGTGAAGTCACAGAACTGATGTTTGTGAAGTCAGAATGGAGGTTTGTGAACTCACAATGGAGGTGTGTGAAGTCAAATACTGGAGGTGTGTGAAGTCACAGAATTGATGTTTGTAAAGTCAGAATGGAGGTGTGTGAAGTCAGAATGGAAGTGTGTGAAGTCATAGAATGGAGGTGTGTGAAGTCACAATGCAGGTGTGTGAACTCATAGAATGGAGATGTGTGAAGTCACACAATGGAGGTGTGTGAAGTCATAGAATGGAGGTGTGTGAAGTCATAGAATTGAGGTGTGTGAAGTCATAGAATGGAGGTGTGCGAAGTCAAAGAATGGAGGTGTGTGAAGTCATAGAATGGAGGTGTGTGAAGTCATAGAATGGAGGTGTGTGAAGTCATAGAATGAAGGTGTGTGAAGTCACAGAATGAAGGTGTGTTAAGTCACAGAACGGAGGTGTGTGAACTCAGAATGAAGATGTGTGAAGTCCCAGAATGGAGGTGTGGGAAGTCATAGAATGGAGTTGTGTGAAGTCACAGAATGGAGATGTGTGAATTCATAGAATCGAGGTGTGTGAAATCATAGAATGGAGGTGTGTGAAGTCACAGAATGGAGGTGTGTGAAGTCACAGAATGGAGGTGTGTGAAGTCACAGAATTGAGGTGTGTGAACTCACAATGGAGGTGTGTGAAGTCAAAGAATGGAGGTGTGTGAAGTAATAGAAAGGAAGTGTGTGAAGTCATAGAATGAAGGTGTGTGAAGCCAGAATTGAGGTGTGTGAAGACACAGAATTGAGGTGCGTGAACTCAGAATGAAGGTGTGTAAAGTCAAAGAATGGAGGTTTGTGAAGTCATAGAATGTAGGGGTGTGAAGTCATAGAATGGAGGAGTGTGCAATCAAAATGTTGGTATGTGAACTCATAGAAAGGATGTGTGTGAACTGATAGAGTGGAGGTGTGTGAAGTCATGGAATGGAGGTGTGTGAAATCAAAGAATGGAGGTGTGTGAAGTCATAGAATGGATGTTTCTGAAGTAGAATGGAGGTGTGTGAAGTCACAGAATGGAGGTGTGTGAAGTCACAGAATGGAGGTGTGTGAACTCACAATGGAGGTGTGTGAAGTGAAAGAATGGAGGTGTGTGAAGTCATAGAATGGAAGTGTGTGAAGTCATAGAATGAAGGTGTGTGAAGCCAGAATTGAGGTGTTTGAAGACACAGAATTGAGGTGTGTGAACTCAGAATGAAGGTGTGTGAAGTCAAAGAATGGAGGTGTGTGAAGTCATAGAATGGAGGTGTGTGAAGTCAAAATGGAGGTGTGTGAAGTCAAACAATGGTGGTGTGTGAAATCACAGAACGGAGGTGTGTGAAGTCAAAGAATGGAAGTGTGTGAGGTCAAAATGGAGGTGTGTGAAGTCACAGAATGGAGGTGTGTGTAGTCACAAAATGGAGTTGTGTGAAGTCATCGAAAGGAGGTGTGTGAAGTCATGGAATGGAGGTGTGTGAAGTCACAGAATGGCGGTGTGTGAAGTCAGAATGGAGTTGTGTGAAGTCATAGAATGTAGGTGTGTGAAGTCAAAATGGAGGTGTGTGAAGTCATAGAATGGATGTGTGTGAAGTCAGAATGGAGGTGTGTGAACTCATAGAATGGAGGTGTGTGAACTCATAGAATGGAAGTGTGTGAAGTCACACAATGGAGGTGTGTGAAGTCATAGAATGGAGGTCTGTGAAGTCATAGAATGGAGGTGTGTTAAGTCACAGAATGGAGGTGTGTGAACTCAGAGAATGGAGGTGTGTGAACTCAGAATGGAGTTGTGTGAACTCACAGAAGGGAGGTTTGTAAAGTCATAGAATGGAGGAGTGTGAAGTCATAGAATGGATGTTTCTGAAGTAGAATGAAGGTGTGTGAAGTCATAGAATGTAGGTGTGTGAAGTCAAAATGGAGGTGTGCGAACTCATAAAATAGAGATGCGTGAAGTCATGGAATGGAGGTGTGTGAAGTCCAAAAATGGAGGTGTGTGAAGTCAAACAATGGTGGTGTGTGAAGTCACAAAATGGAGGTGTGTGAAGTCAAAGAATGGAAGTGTGTGAAGTCAAAATTGAGGTGTGTGAAGTCACAGAATGGAGGTGTGTGAAGTCACAGAATGGAGGTGTGTGAAGTCATAGAATGGAGGTGTGTGAAGTCACAGAATGGAGATGTGTGTAGTCACAGAATGGAGGTGTGTGAAGTCACAGAATGGAGGTGTGTGAAGTCACAGAATGGAGGTGTGTGAACTCACAATGGAGGTGTGTGAAGTCCCAGAATGGAGGTGTGTGAAGTCAAAGAATGGAGGTGTGTGAAGTCACAGAATGGAGGTGTGTGAACTCAAAATGGAGGTGTGTGAAGTCAAATAATGGAGGTGTGTGAAGTCATAGAATGGAAGTGTGTGAAGTCATAGAATAGAGGTGTGTGAAGCCAGAATTGAGGTGTGTGAAGTCACAGAATTGAGGTGTGTGAACTCAGAATGGAGGTGTGTGAAGTCACAGAATGGAGGTTTGTGAAATTATAGAATGGAGGTGTGTGAAGTCATAGAACGGATGTTTCCGAAGTAGAATGAAGGTATGTGAAGTCATAGAATGGAGGTGTGTGAAGTCAAAATGGAGGTGTGCGAACTCATTAAATGGAGATGTGTGAAGTCACGGAATTGAGGTGTGTGAAGTCCAAAAATAGAGGTGTGTGAAGTCAAACAATGTTAATGTGTGTGAATTCACAGAATGGAGGTGTGTGAAGTCACAGAATGTAGGTGTGTGAAGTCATAGAATGGAGGTGTGTGAAGTCACAGAATGGAGGAGTGTGAAGTCACAGAATGGAGGTGTGTGAAGTCAAAATGGAGGTGTGTGAACTCATAGAATGGAGGTTTGTGAACTCATAGAATGGAGGTGTGTGAAGTCATAGAATGGAGGTGTGTGAAGTCAGAATGGAGATGTGTGAAGTCATAGAATGGTGGTTATTGTAGTCACAGAATGGAGGTGTGTGAAGTCATAGAAGGAAGTGTCTGAAGTCACAGAATGGAGGTGTGTGAAGACACAGAATGGAAGTGTGTGAACCCAGAATGGAGGTGTGTGAAGTCACAGAATGGAGGTGTGTGAAGTCATAGAATGGAGGTGTGTGAAGTCAGAGAATGGAGGTGTGTGAAGTCAGAATGGAGGTGTGAAGTCATAGAATAGAGGTGGGTGAAGTCATAGGAAGGAGTTGTGGGAAGTCATAGAATAGAGGAATGTGAAGTCATAGAATGGAGGTGAGTGAAGTCACAGATTCGAGGTCTGTGAAGACATATAATGGAAGTGTGTGAAGTCATAGAATGGAGGTGTGTGAAGTCAGAATGGAGGTGTGTGAAGTCACAGAATGGAGGTGTGTGAACCCAGAATGGAGGTGTGTGAAGTCACAGAATGGAGGTTTGTGAAGTCATAGAATGGAGGTGTATGAAGTCATAGAATGCATGTTGCTGAAGTAAGAATGAAGGTGTATGAACTCATAGAATGGAGGTGTATGAACTCATAGAATGGAGGTGTGTGAATTCATTTAACGGAGGTGTGTGAAGTCAAAGAATGGAGGTGTATGATGTCAAACAATGGAAGTGTGTGAAGTCATAGAATGGAGGTGTGTGAAGTCTTAGAATGGAGGTGTGTGAAGTCATAGAATGGAAGTGTGTGAAGTCACAGAAGGGAGGTGAGTGAAGTCACAGAATGGAGGTGTGTAAAGTCACAGAGTGGAGGTGTGTGAAGGCACAGAATGGAGGGGTGTGAAGTCAAAGAATGGAGGAATGTGAAGTAACAGAATGGAGATGTGTGAAGTCAGAATAGAGGTGTGCGAAGTCATAGAATGGAGGTGTGTGAAGTCAGAATGGAGCTGTGTGAACTCATAGAATGGAGGTGTGTGAACTCACAATGGAGATGTGTGAAGTCATAGAATGGTGGTTTTTGAAGTCACAGAATGGAGGTGTGTGAAGTCACAGAATGGAGGTGTGTGAAGTCATAGAATGGAGGTGTGTGAAGTCATAGAATGGATGTTTGTGAAGTAAGAATGAAGGTGTGTGAAGTCATAGAATGGAAGTGTGTGAAGTCACAGAATGGAGGTGTGTGACGTCATAGAATGGAGCTGTGTGAATTCACAATGGAGCTGTGTGAAGTGATAGAATGGAGGTGTGTACAGTCATAGAATGGATGTTTCTGAAGTAGGAATGAAGGTGTGTGAAGTCATAGAATGGAGGTGTGTGAAGTCGAAATGGAGGTTTGTGAACTCAAAGAATGGAGGTGTGTGAAGTCATGGAATGGAGGTGTGTGAAGTCCAAGAATGGAGGTGTGTGAAGTCAAACAATGGAGGTGTGTGAAGTCAAAGAATGGAGGTGTGTGAAGTCACAGAATGGAGGTGTGTGAAGTCAAAATGGAGGTGTGTGAAGTCACAGAATGGAGGTGTGTGAAGTCACAGAATGGAGGTGTTTGAAGTCAAAATTGTGGTGTGTGAATTCACAAATGGAGGTGTGTGAAGTCAGAACGGAGCTGAGTGAAGTCATAGAATGGAGGTTGGTGAAGGCAGAATGGAAGGGTGTGAACTCGTAGAATGGAGGTGTGTGAAGTCAAAATGGAGGTGTGTGAAGTCATAGAATGGTGGTTTTTGATGTCAAAGAATGGAGGTGTGTGAAGTCATAAAATGGAGGTGTGTGAACTCAGATTGGAGGTGTGTGAAATCACAGAAGGGAGGTTTGTCAACTCAGAAACTAGGTGTGTGAAGTCATAGAATGGAGGTGTGTGAAGTCACAGAATGAAGGTGTGTAAAGTCATAGAAAGAGGTGTCTGAAGTCACAGAATGGAGGTGTGTGAAGACACAGAATGGAGGTGTGTGAACTCAGAGAGGAGGTGTGTGAAGTCACAGAATGGAGGTGTGTGAAGTCATAGAATGGAAGTGTGTGAAGTCATAGAATGGAGGTGTGTGAAGTCACAATGGAGGTGTGTGAAGTCACAGAATGGAGGTGTGTGAATCCAGAACGAGGTGTGTGAAGTCACAGAATGGAGGTTTGTGAAGTCATAGAATGGAGGTGTATGAAGTCATAGAATGGATGTTGCTGTAGTAAGAATGAAGGTGTGTGAAGTCATAGAATGGAGGTGTCTGAAGTCATAGAATGGATGTTGCTGAAGTAAGAATGAAGGTG
This sequence comes from Megascapheus bottae, assembly GCA_024803745.1. Classification (NCBI taxonomy): domain Eukaryota; kingdom Metazoa; phylum Chordata; class Mammalia; order Rodentia; family Geomyidae; genus Megascapheus; species Megascapheus bottae. Next base: position 25,426 of record JANJXV010002072.1, read on the forward strand.
TGTGAACTCATAGAATGGAGGTGTATGAACTCATAGAATGGAGGTGTGTGAATTCATAGAAGGGACGTGTGTGAAGTCAAAGTATGGAGGTGTATGATGTCAAACAATGGAAGTGTGTGAAGTCATAGAATGGAGGTGTGTGAAGTCTTAGAATGGAGGTGTGTGAAGTCATAGAATGGAGGTCTGTAAAGTCACAGAGTGGAGGTGTGTGAAGGCACAGATGGAGGGGTGTGAAGTCAAAGAATGGAGGAATGTGAAGTCACAGAATGGAGATGTGTGAAGTCAGAATAGAGGTGTGCGAAGTCATAGAATGGAGGTGTGTGAAGTCAGAATGGAGCTGTGTGAACTCATAGAATGGAGGTGTGTGAAGTCACAATGGAGATGTGTGAAGTCATAGAATGGTGGTTTTTGAAGTCACAGAATGGAGGTGTGTGAAGTCATAGAATGGAGGTGTGTGAAGTTAGATTAGAGGTATGTGAAGTCACAAAATGGAGGTGTGTCAACTCAGAAATGAGGTATGTGAAGTCATAGAATGGAGGTGTGTGAAGTCACAGAATGGAAGTGGGTGAACTCAAAATGGAGGTGTGTGAAGTCACAGAATGGCGGTGTGTGAATTCATAGAAGGGAGGTGTGTGAAGTCATAGAATGGAGGTGTGTGAAGTCACAGAATGGAGGTGTATGAAGTAACAGAATGGAGGTGTGTGAAGTCACAGAATGGATTGGGTGAACTCACAATGGAGGTGTGTGAAGTGCCAGAAGGGAGGTGTGTGAAGTCAGAAGGGAGGTGTGTGAAGTCACAGAATAGAGATGTGTGAACTCAGAATGGAGGTGTGGGAAGTCACAGAATGGAGGTTTGTGAAGTCATAGAATGGAGGTGTGTGAGGTCATAGAATGGATGTTTCTGAAGTAAGAATGAAGGTGTGTGAAGTCATAGAATGGAGGTGTGTGAAGTCATAGAATGGAGGTGTGTGAAGTCAGAGAATGGAGGTGTGTGACGTCAGAATGGAGGTGTGAAGTCATAGAATAGAGGTGGGTGAAGTCATAGAAAGGAGTTGTGGGAAGTCATAGAATAGAGGTGTGTGAAGTCATAGAATGGAGGTGAGTGAAGTCACAGATTCGAGGTCTGTGAAGTCATAGAATGGAGCTGTGATGCCAGAATTGAGGAGTGTGAAGTCCTAGAATGGACGTGTGTGAACTCATAGAATGGAGGTGTGTGACATCACAATGGAAGTGTGTGAAGTCACAGAATGGAGGTGTGTGAAGTCATATATTGGAGGTGTGTGAAGTCAGAATGGAGGTGTGTGAAGTCACAGAATTGAGGTGTGTGAACTCAGAATGGAGGTGTTTGAAGTCATAGAATGGACGTGTGTGAAGTCACAATGGAGGTGTGTGAAGACATAGAATGGAGGTGTGTGAAGTCACAGAATGGAGGTGTGTGAAGTCATAGAATGGATGTTTCCGAAGTAAGAATGAAGGTGTGTGAAGTCATAGAATGGAGGTGTGTGAAGTCAAAATGGTGGTGTGTGAACTCATAGAATGGAGGTGTGTGAAGTCACAGAATGGAGGTGTGTGAAGTCAGAATGGAGGTGTGAAGTCATAGAATGGGGGTGGGTGAAGTCATGGAAAGGAGGTGTAGGAAGTCATAGAATGGAGAAGTGTGAAGTCATAGAGTGGAGGTGAGTGAAGTCACATATTCAAAGTCTGTGCAGTCATAGAATGGAGGTTTGTGAAGTCAGAATGGAGGTGTGTGAACTCATAGAATGGAGGTGTGTGAAGTCACAATGGAGGTGTGTGAAGTCATAGAATGGAGGTATTTGAAGTCAGAATGGAGGTATGTGAACGCACAGAATGGAGGTGTGTGAAGTCACAATGGAGGTGTGTGAAGTCACAGAATGGAGGTGTGTGAAGTCACAGAATGGAGGTGTGTGAAGTCAGGGAATGGACGTGTGTGAAGTCACAGAATGGAGGTGTGTGAAGTCACGGAATGGAGCTGTGTGAAGTCACAGAATGGAGGTGTGTGAACTCAGAATGGTGGTGTGAGAAGTCACAGAATGGAGGTGTGCGAAGTCATAGAATGGAAGTGTGTGAAGTCATAGAATGGAAGTTTGTGAAGCAAGAATGGAGGTGTGTGAAGTCACCGAATGGAGTTGTGTGAACTCAGAATGGATGTGTGTGAATGCACAGAATGGAGGTTTGTGAAGTCATAGAATGGAGTTTTGTGAGGTCATAGAATGGATGTTTCTGAAGTGGGAATGAAGGTGTGTGAAGTCATAGAATGGAGGTGTGTGAAGTCACAGAATGGAGGTATCTGAAGTCAGAATGGAGGTGTGAAGTCACCTAACACAGGTGGGTGAAGTCATAGAAAGGAGGTGTTGGAAGTCATAGAATGGAGCAGTGTGAAGTCATAGAATGGAGGTGTGTGAACTCAGATTGGAGGTGTGTGAAATCACAGAAGGGAGGTGTGTCAACTCAGAAACTAGGTGTGTGAAGTCATAAAATGGAGGTGTGTGAAGTCACAGAATGAAAGTGTGTGAAGTCATAGAAGGAGGTGTCTGAAGTCACAGAATTGAGGTGTGTGAAGACACAGAATGGAAATGTGTGAACTCAGAGAGGAGGTGTGTGAAGTCACAGAATGGAGGTGTGTGAAGTCATAGAATGGAATTGTGTGAAGTCATAGAATGGAGGTGTGTGAAGTCAGAATGGAGATGTGTGAAGTCATAGAATGGTGGTTATTGTAGTCACAGAATGGAGGTGTGTGAAGTCATAGAAGGAGGTGTCTGAAGTCACAGAATGGAGGTGTGTGAAGACACAGAATGGAAGTGTGTGAACCCAGAATGGAGGTGTGTGAAGTCACAGAATGGAGGTGTGTGAAGTCATAGAATGGAGGTGTGTGAAGTCAGAGAATGGAGGTGTGTGAAGTCAGAATGGAGGTGTGAAGTCATAGAATAGAGGTGGGTGAAGTCATAGGAAGGAGTTGTGGGAAGTCATAGAATAGAGGAATGTGAAGTCATAGAATGGAGGTGAGTGAAGTCACAGATTCGAGGTCTGTGAAGACATATAATGGAAGTGTGTGAAGTCATAGAATGGAGGTGTGTGAAGTCAGAATGGAGGTGTGTGAAGTCACAGAATGGAGGTGTGTGAACCCAGAATGGAGGTGTGTGAAGTCACAGAATGGAGGTTTGTGAAGTCATAGAATGGAGGTGTATGAAGTCATAGAATGCATGTTGCTGAAGTAAGAATGAAGGTGTATGAACTCATAGAATGGAGGTGTATGAACTCATAGAATGGAGGTGTGTGAATTCATTTAACGGAGGTGTGTGAAGTCAAAGAATGGAGGTGTATGATGTCAAACAATGGAAGTGTGTGAAGTCATAGAATGGAGGTGTGTGAAGTCTTAGAATGGAGGTGTGTGAAGTCATAGAATGGAAGTGTGTGAAGTCACAGAAGGGAGGTGAGTGAAGTCACAGAATGGAGGTGTGTAAAGTCACAGAGTGGAGGTGTGTGAAGGCACAGAATGGAGGGGTGTGAAGTCAAAGAATGGAGGAATGTGAAGTAACAGAATGGAGATGTGTGAAGTCAGAATAGAGGTGTGCGAAGTCATAGAATGGAGGTGTGTGAAGTCAGAATGGAGCTGTGTGAACTCATAGAATGGAGGTGTGTGAACTCACAATGGAGATGTGTGAAGTCATAGAATGGTGGTTTTTGAAGTCACAGAATGGAGGTGTGTGAAGTCATAGAATGGAGGTGTGTGAAGTTAGATTAGAGGTATGTGAAGTCACAAAATGGAGGTGTGTCAACTCAGAAATGAGGTATGTGAAGTCATAGAATGGAGGTGTGTGAAGTCACAGAATTGAGGTGTGTGAAGTCAGAATGGAGGTGTGTGAATTCAGAATGGAGGTGTGTGAAGTCAGAGAATGGAGGTGTGTGAAGTAACAATGCAGGTGTGTGAACTGACAGAACGTAGCTGTGTGAAGTTATAATGTAGGTGTGTGAAGTCTTAGAATGGAGGTGTGTGAAGTCATAGAATGGAGGTGTGTGAAGTCACAAAATGGAGGTGTGTGAAGTCATAGAATGGAGATGTGTTAAGTCACAGAATGGAGGTGTGTGAAGTCAGAGAATCAAGGTGTGTGAAGTCACAGAATGGAGGTGTGTGAACTCAAAATGGAGGTAGGTGAAGTCACAGAATGGAGGTGTGTGAAGTCATAGAATGGATGTGTGTGAAGTCATAGAATGTAGGTGTGTGATGTCAGAATGGAGGTGTGTGAAGTAACAGAATGGAGGTGTGTGACGTCATAAATGTTGGTGTGTGAAGTCATAGAATGGAGGTGTGAAGTCATAGAATGGAGGTGTGAAGTCACAGAATGGAAGTGTGTGAAGTCACAGAAGGCAGGTGTGTGAAGTCAGAGAATAGAGTTGTGTGAAGTCACAATGGAGGTGTGTGAATTCATAGAATGGAGGTGTGTGAAGTCAAACAATGGAAGTGTGTGAAGTCATAGAATGGATGTGTGTGAAGTCAAAATGGAGGTGTGTGAAGTCAGAGAATGGCGGTGTGTGAAGTCAAAGAATGGACGTGTGTGAAGTCAAAATTGTGGTGTGTGAAATCACAAATGCAGGTGAGTGAAGTCACAGAATGGAGGTGTGTGAAGTCACAATGGAGGTGTGTGAAGTCAAAGAATGGATGTGTGTGAAGTCATAGACTGGAGGTGTATGAAGTCATGGAATGGAGGTTTGTGAAGTCAAACATTGAAGCGTGTGAAGTTACAGAATGGAGGTGTGTGAAGTCATAGAATGGACGTGTGTGAAATCAGAGAATGGAGGTGTGTGAAGTCAGAATGGCGGAGTGTGAAGTCATAGAATGGAGGTGTGTGAAGTTAGAATGGAGGTGTGTGAACGCATAGAATGGAGGTGTGAAGTCACAGAATGGAGGTGTGTGAAGTCACAGAAGGCAGGTGTGTGAAGTCAGAGAATAGAGGTGTGTGAAGTCACAATGGTGGTGTGTGAATTCATAGAATGGAGGTGTGTGAAGTCAAACAATGGAAGTGTGTGAAGTCATAGAATGGATGTGTGTGAAGTCAAAATGTAGGTGTGTGAAGTCAGAGAATGGCGGTGTGTGAAGTCAAAGAATGGACGTGTGTGAAGTCAAAATTGTGGTGTGTGAAATCACACATGCAGGTGTGTGAAGTCACAGAATGGAGGTGTGTGAAGTCACAATGGAGGTGTGTGAAGTCAAAGAATGGATGTGTGTGAAGTCATAGACTGGAGGTGTATGAAGTCATGGAATGGAGCTTTGTGAATTCAAACATTGAAGCGTGTGAAGTTCCAGAATGGAGGTGTGTGAAGTCATAGAATGGAGGTGTGTGAAATCAGAGAATGGAGGTGTGTGAAGTCAGAATGGCAGAGTATGAATTCATAGAATGGAGATGTGGGAAGTTAGAATGGAGGTGTGTGAACTCATAGAATGGAGGTGTGTGAAGTCACAATGGAGGTGTGTGAAGACATAGAATGGAGGTGTGTGAAGTCACAGAATGGAGGTGTGTGAAGTCATAGAATGGAGGTGTGTGAAGTCATAGAATGGATGTTTGTGAAGTAAGAATGAAGGTGTGTGAAGTCATAGATTGGAATTGTGTGTAGTCACAGAATGGAGGTGTGTGAAGTCATAGAATGGAGCTGTGTGAATTCAGAATGGAGGTGTATGAAGTCATCGAATGAAGGTGTGTGCAGACATAGAATGGATGTTTCTGAAGTAGGAATGAAGGTGTGTGAAGTCATAGAATGGAGGTGTGTGAAGTCAAAGTGGAGGTATGTGAACTCAAAGAATGGAGGTGTGTTAACTCATAGAATGGAGGTGTGTGAAGTCATGGAATGGAGGTGTGTGAAGTCCAAGAATGGAGGTGTGTGAAGTCAAACAACGGAGGTGTGTGAAGTCACAGAATTGAGGTGTGTGAAGTCACAGAATGGAGGTGTGTGAAGTCACAGAATGGAGGTGTGTGAAGTCACAGAATGGAGGTGTGTGAAGTCAAAATGGTGGTGTGTGAATTCACAAATGGAGGTGTGTGAAGTCAGAATGGAGCTGAGTGAAGTCATAGAATGGAGGTGGGTGAGGGCAGAATGGAAGTGTGTGAACTCGTAGAATGGAGGTGTGTGAAGTCAAAATGGAGGTGTGTGAAGTCATAGAATGGTGGTTTTTGATGTCAAAGAATGGAGGTGTGTGAAGACATAGACGGGAGGTGTGTGAAATCAGATTGGAGGTGTGTGAAATCACAAAAAGCAGGTGTGTCAACTCAGAAACGAAGTGTGTGAAGTCATTTGAATGGAGGTGTGTGAAGTCATAGAATCGAAGTATGTGAAATCATAGAATGGAGGTGTGTGAAGTCAGAATGGAGATGTGTGAAGTCATAGAATGGAGGTGTGTGAAGTCACAATGCAGGAGTGTGAACTCATAGAATAGAGGTGGGTGAAGTCACAATGCAGGTGTGTGAAGTCATAGAATGGAGGTGTGTAAAGTCATAGATTGGAGGTGGTGACGTGACAGAATGGAGGTGTGTGAAGTTATAGAATGGAGGTGTTTGAAGTCACAGAATGGTGGTGTGTGAAGTCATAGAATGGAGGTGTGGAAGTCACAGAATGGAGGTGTGTGAAGTCACAGAATGGAGGTGTGTGAACTGAGAATGGAGGTGTGTGAAGTCACAGAATGGAGGTGTGTGAAGTCATACAATGGACGTGTGTGAAGTCACAGAATGCAGGGGTGTGAATTCATAGAAGGGAGGTGTGTGAAGTCATAGAATGGAGGGGTGTGAAGTCACATAATGGAGGTGTGTGAAGTCACAGAATGGAGGTGTGTGAAGTCACAGAATGGAAGTGGTGAACTCACAATGGAGGTGTATGAAGTCACAGAATGGAAGTGTGGGAATCCATAGAAGCGAGGTGTGTGAAGTCATATAATGGAGGTGTGTGAAGTCACAGAATGGAAGTGTGTGAAGTCAAAATGGAGGTGTGTGAAGTCAGAGAATGGACGTGTGTGAAGTCAATGAATGGACTTGTGTGAAGTCAAATTGTGGTGTGTGATGTCAAAGAATGGATGTGTGTGAAGTCACAGAATGGAGGTGTGTGAAGTCAAAATGGATGTGAGTGGAGTCAAAGAATGGATGTGTTTGAAGTCATAGAATGGAGGTGTATGAAGTCATGGAATGGAGGTTTGTGAAGTCAAACACTGGAAGTGTGTGAAGTTAGAAAATGGAGGTGTGTGAAGTCATAGAAGGGAGGTGTGTGAAGTCAGAGAATGGAGGTGTGTGAAGTTAGAATGCAGGTGTGTGAAGTCATAGAATGGAGATGTGTGAAGTCATAGAATGGAGGTGTGCGAAGTCATTGACTGGAAGTGTGTGAAGTCATAGATTGGAGATGTGTGAAGTCACAGAGGGAGGTGTGTGAAGTCACAGTATGGAGTTCTGTGAAGTTAGAGTGGAGGTGTGTGAAGTCATAGAATGGAGGTGTGTGAAGTCAAAGAATGGAGGTGTGTGAAGTTATAGAATGGAGGTGTGTGAATTCACAGCATGGAGGTTTGTGAAGTCAGAATGGAGATGTGTGAAGTCATAGAATGGAGGTGTGTGAAGTCACAATGCAGGTGTGTGAACTCATAGAATGGAGGTGGGTGAAGTCAAAATGCAGGGGTGTGAAGTCATAGAATGGAGTTGTGTGAACTCAGAAAGGAGGTGTGTGAAGTCACAGATTAGAGGTGTGTGAAGTCAGAGAATGGAGGTGTGTGAAGTCAGAATGCAGGTGTGTGAAGTCATAGAATGGAGATGTGTGAAGTCATAGAATGGAGGTGTGTGAAGTCATTGATTGGAAGTGTGTGAAGTCATAGATTGGAGGTGTGTGAAGTCACAGAATGGAGGTGTGTGAAGCCACAGAATGGAAGTGGGTGAACTCACAATGGCTGTGTTTGAAGTCACAGAAGGGAGGTGTGTGAAGTCAGAAGGGAGGTGTGTGAAGTCACAGAATGGAGATGTGTGAACTCAGAATGGAGGTGTGGGAAGTCACAGAATGGAGGTTTGTGAAGTCATAGAATGGAGGTTTGTGAGGTCATAGAATGGATGTTTCTGAAGTAAGAATGAAGGTGTGTGAAGTCATAGAATGGAGGTGTGTGAAGTCATAGAATGGAGGTGTGTGAAGTCAGAGAATGGAGGTGTGTGAAGTCAGAATGGAGGTGTGAAATCATAGAATAGAGGTGGGTGAAGTCATAGAAAGGAGTTGTGGGAAGTCATAGAATAGAGGAATGTGAAGTCATAGAATGGAGGTGAGTGAAGTCACAGATTCGAGGTCTGTGAAGACATAGAATGGAGCTGTGTGATGTCAGAATTGAGGAGTGTGAAGTCCTAGAATGGAAGTGTGTGAACTCATAGAATGGAGGTGTGTGACGTCACAATGGAAGTGTGTGAAGTCACAGAATGGAGGTGTGTGAAGTCATATATTGGAGGTGTGTGAAGTCAGAATGGAGGTGTGTGAAGTCACAGAATGGAGGTGTGTGAACTCCGAATGGAGGTGTTGGAAGTCATAGATGGAGGTGTGTGAAGTCACAGTATGGAGGTGTTTGAAATCATAGAATGGAATTTTGTGAATTCACAGAATGGAGCTGTGTGAAGTCAGAATGGAGGACTGTGAAGTCATGGAATGGAGGTGTGTGAAGTCAGAATGGAGGTGTGTGAACTCATAGAATGGAGGTGTGTGAAGTCACAATGGAGGTGTGTGAAGGCATAGAATGGAGGTGTGTGAAGTCACAGAATGGAGGTGTGTGAAGTCATAGAATGGAGGTGTGTGAAGTCATAGAATGGATGTTTCTGAAGTAAGAATGAAGGTGTGTGAAGTCATGGAATGGAGGTGTGTGAAGTCAAAATGGAGGTGTGTGAACTCATAGAATGGAGGTGTGTGAAGTCACAGAATGGAGGTGTGTGAAGTCAGAATGGAGGTGTGAAATCATAGAATGGGGGTGGGTGAAGTCATGGAAAGGAGGTGTGGGAAGTCATATAACGGAGAAGTGTGAAGTCATAGAGTGGAGGTGAGTGAAGTCACATATTCAAAGTCTGTGAAGTCATAGAATGGAGATTTGTGAAGTCAGAATGTAGGTGTGTGAACTCATAGAATGGAGGAGTGTGAAGTCACAATGGAGGTGTGTGAAGTCATAGAATGGAGGTATTTGAAGTCACAGAATGGAGGTGTGTGAAGTCATAGAATGGAGGTGTGTGAAGTCAGAATGGAGGTGTGTGAAGTCACAGAATGGAGGTGTGTGAAGTCACAGAATGGAGGTGTGTGAAGTCAGGGAATGGAGGTGTGTGAAGTCACCGAATGGAGTTGTGTGAGCTCAGAATGGAGGTGTGAGATGTCAGAGAATGGAGGTGTTTGAAGTCATAGAATGGAGGTGTTTGAAGTCACACAATGGAGGTATCTGAAGTCAGAATCGAGGTGTGAAGTCATAGAATAGAGGTGTGTGAAGTCATAGAAAGGAGGTGTGGGAAGTCATAGAATGGAGCAGTGTGAAGTCATAGAATGGAGTTGAGTGACGTCACAGATTCGAGGTCTGTGAAGTCATAGAATGGAGGTGTGTGAAGTAAGAATGGAGGTGTGTGAAGTCATAGAATGGAGGTGTGTGAACTCATAGAATGGAGGTGTGTGACGTCACAATGGAAGTGTGTGAATTCACAGAATGGAGGTGTGTGAAGTCATACATTGGTGTGTGAAGTCAGAATGGAGGTGTGTGAAGTCACAGAATTGAGGTGTGTGAACTCAGAATGGAGGTCTGTGAAGTCATAGATGGAGGTGTGTGACGTCATAGAATGGAGGTGTGTGAAATCATAGAATGCAGTTTTGTGAATTCACAGAATGGAGGAGTGTGAAGTCAGAATGGCGGAGTGTGAAGTCATAGAAGGGAGTTGTGTGAAGTTAGAATGGAGGTGTGTGAACTCATAGAATGGAGGTGTGTGAAGTCACAATGGAGGTGTGTGAAGACATGGAATGGAGGTGTGTGAAGTCACAAATTGGAGGTGTGTGAAGTCATAGAATGGAGGTGTGTGAAGTCATAGAATGGATGTTTGCGAAGTAAGAATGAAGGTGTGTGAAGTTATAGAATGGAAGTGTGTGAAGTCACAGAATGGAGGTGTGTGAAGTCATAGAATGGAGCTGTGTGAATTCAGAATGGAGGTGTGTGCAGTCATAGAATGGATGTTTCTGAAGTAGGAATGAAGGTGTGTGAAGTCATAGATGGAGGTGTGTGACGTCATAGTATGGAGGTGTGTGAACTCAAAGAATGGAGGTGTGTGAACTCATAGAATGGAGGTGTGTGAAGTCACAGAATGGAGGTGTGTGAAGTCCAAGAATGGAGGTGTGTGAAGTCAAACAATGGAGGTGTGTGAAGTCACAGAATGGAGGTGTGTGAAGTCACAGAATGTAGGTGTGTGAAGTCAAAATGGTGGTGTGTGAAATCACAAATGGAGGTGTGTGAAGTCAGAATGGAGCTGAGTGAAGTCATAGAATGGAGGTGGGTGAGGGCAGAATGGAAGTGTGTGAACTCGTAGAATGGAGGTGTGTGAAGTCAAAATGGAGGTGTGTGAAGTCATAGAATGGTGGTTTTTGATGTCAAAGAATGGAGGTGTGTGAAGTCATAGACGGGAGGTGTGTCAACTCAGATTGGAGGTGTGTGAAATCACAGAAAGCAAGTGTGTCAACTCATAAACGAGGTGTGTGAAGTCATAGAATGGAGGTGTGTGAAGTCATAGAATCGAAGTATGTGAAATCATAGAATGGAGGTGTGTGAAGTCAGAATGGAATGGAGGTTTCTGAAGTCAAAAATTGGAAGTGTGTGAAGTTACAGAATGGAGGTGTGTGAAGTCATAGAATGGAGGTGTGTGAAGTCAGAGAATGGAGGTGTGTGAAGTCAGAATGCAGGTGTGTGAAGTCATAGAATGGACATGTGTGAAGTCATAGAATGGAGGTGTGTGAAGTCATTGATTGGAAGTGTGTGAAGTCATAGATTGGAGGTGTGTGAAGTCACAGAGGGAGGTGTGTGAAGTCACAGAATGGAGTTCTGTGAAGTCACAGTGGAGGTGTGTGAAGTCATAGAATGGAGGTGTGTGAAGTCACAGCATGGAGGTGTGTGAAGTCAGAATGGAGATGTGTGAAGTCATAGAATGAAGATGTGTGAAGTCACAATGCAGGTGTGTGAACTCATAGAATTAGGTGGGTGAAGTCACAATGCAGGTGTGTGAAGTCATAGAATGGAGTTGAGTGAACTCAGAAAGGAGGTGTGTGAAGTCACAGAATAGAGGTGTGTGAAGTCATACAATGGAGGTGTGTGAAGTCACAGAATGGAGGTGTGTGAATTCATTGAATGGAGGTGTGTGAAGTCATAGAATGGAGGTGTGTGAAGTCACAGAATGGAGGTGTGTGAAGTAACAGAATGGAGGTGTGTGAAGTCACAGAATGGAAGTAGGTGAACTCACAATGGAGGTGTTTGAAGTCACAGAAGGGAGGTGTGTGAAGTCAGAAGGGAGGTGTGTGAAGTCACAGAATGGAGATGTGTGAACTCAGAATGGAGGTGTGGGAAGTCACAGAATGGAGGTTTGTGAAGTCATAGAATGGAGGTGTGTGAGGTCATAGAATGGATGTTTCTGAAGTAAGAATGAAGGTGTGTGAAGTCATAGAATGGAGGTGTGTGAAGTCATAGAATGGAGGTGTGTGAAGTCACAGAATGGAGGTGTGTGAAGTCAGAATGGAGGTGTGAAATCATATAATAGAGGTGGGTGAAGTCATAGAAAGGAGTTGTGGGAAGTCATAGAATAGAGGAATGTGAAGTCATAGAATGGAGGTGAGTGAAGTCACAGATTCGAGGTCTGTGAAGTCATAGAATGGAGCTGTGTGATGTCAGAATTGAGGAGTGTGAAGTCCTAGAATGGACGTGTGTGAACTCATAGAATGGAGGTGTGTGACGTCACAATGGAAGTGTGTGAAGTCACAGAATGGAGGTGTGTGAAGTCATATATTGGAGGTGTGTGAAGTCGGAATGGAGTTTTGTGAAGTCACAGAATGGAGCTGTGTGAACTCAGAATGGAGGTGTTTGAAGTCATAGATGGAGGTGTGTGAAGTCACGGTATGGTGGTGTGTGAAATCATAGAATGGAATTTTGTGAATTCACAGAATGGAGCTGTGTGAAGTCAGAATGGAGGAGTGTGAAGTCATAGAATGGAGGTGTGTGAAGTCACAAAATGGAGGTGTGTGAAGGCATAGAATGGAGGTGTGTGAAGTCACAGAATGGAGGTGTGTGAAGTCATAGAATGGATGTTTCTGAAGTAAGAATGAAGGTGTGTGAAGTCATGGAATGGAGATGTGTGAAGTCAAAATTGAGGTGTGTGAACTCATAGAATGGAGGCGTGTGAAGTCACAGAATGGAGGTGTGTGAAGTCAGAATGGAGGTGTGAAGACATAGAATAGGGGTGGGTAAAGTCATGGAAAAGAGGTGTGGGAAGTCATAGAATGGAGAAGTGTGAATTCATAGAGTGGAGGTGAGTGAAGTCACATATTCAAAGTCTGTGAAGTCATAGAATGGAGGTTTGTGAAGTCAGAATGGAGGTGTGTGAAATCATAGAATGGAGGTGTGTGAAGTCACAATGGAGGTGTGTGAAGTCATAGAATGGAGGTATTTGAAGTCACAGAATGGAGGTGTGTGAAGTCATAGAATGGAGGTGTGTGAAGTCAGAATGGAGGTGTGTGAAGTCACAGAATGGAGGTGTGTGAAGTCACAGAATGGAGGTGTGTGAAGTCAGGGAATGGAGGTGTGTGAAGTCCCAGAATGGAGGTGTGTGAACTCAGAATGAAGGTGTGTGAAGTCACAGAATGTAGATGTGTGAAGTCCTAGAATGGAAGTGTGTGAAGTCATAGAATGGAGGTGTGTGAAGTAAGAATGGAGGTGTGTGAAGTCAGAGAATGGAGGTGTTTGAAGTCATAGAATGGAGGTGTGTGAAGTCATAGAATGGAGGTGTGTGAAGTCACAGAATGGAGGTGTGTACTGTCACGGAATGGAGGTGTGTGAAGTCACAGAATGGAGGTGTGTGAACTCAGAATGGAGGTGTGAGTAGTCACAGAATGGAGGTGTGTGAAGTCATAGAATGGATGTGTGTGAAGTCACAGAATGGAGGTTTGTGAAGTAAGAATGGAGGTGTGTGCAGTCACCGAATGGAGTTGTGTGAACCCAGAATGGAGGTGTGTGAATTCACAGAATGGAGGTTTGTGAAGGCATATAATGGAGTTGTGTTAGGTCATAGAATGGATGTTTCTGAAGTAAGAATGAAGGTGTGTTAAGTCATGGAATTGAGTTTTGTGAAGTCATAGAATGGAGGTGTGTGAAGTCAAAGAATGGAGGTATCTGAAGTCAGAATGGAGGTGTGAAGTCATCTAATAGAGGTGGGTGAAGTCATAGAAAGGAGGTGTGGGAAGTCATAGAATGGAGCAGTGTGAAGTCATAGAGTGGAGGTGAGTGAAGTCACAGATTCGAGGTCTGTGAAGTCATAGAATAGAGGTGTGTGAAGTCAGAATGGAGGTGTGTGAAGTCATAGAATGGAGGTATGTGAACTCATAGAATGGAGGTATGTGATGTCACAATGGAAGTGTGTGAAGTCACAGAATGGAGGTGTCTGAAATCATAGAATGGAGTTTTGTGAATTCACAGTATGGAGGAGTGTGAAGTCAGAATGGCGAAGTGTGAAGTCATAGAATGGAGGTGTGTGAAGTTAGAATGGAGGTGTGTGAACTCATAGAATGGAGGTGTGAAATCATAATGGAGGTGTGAGAAGACATAGAATGGAGGTGTGTGAAGTCACAGAATGGAGGTGTGTGAAGTCATAGAATGGAGGTGTGTGAAGTCATAGAATGGATGTTTGTGAAGTAAGAATGAAGGTGTGTGAAGTCATAGAATGGAAGTGTGTGAAGTCACAGAATGGAGGTGTGTGACGTCATAGAATGGAGCTGTGTGAATTCACAATGGAGGTGTGTGAAGTGATAGAATGGAGGTGTGTACAGTCATAGAATGGATGTTTCTGAAGTAGGAATGAAGGTGTGTGAAGTCATAGAATGGAGGTGTGTGAAGTCGAAATGGAGGTTTGTGAACTCAAAGAATGGAGGTGTGTGAAGTCATGGAATGGAGGTGTGTGAAGTCCAAGAATGGAGGTGTGTGAAGTCAAAGAATGGAGGTGTGTGAAGTCAAAGAATGGAGGTGTGTGAAGTCACAGAATGGAGGTGTGTGAAGTCAAAATGGAGGTGTGTGAAGTCACAGAATGGAGGTGTGTGAAGTCACAGAATGGAGGTGTTTGAAGTCAAAATTGTGGTGTGTGAATTCACAAATCGAGGTGTGTGAAGTCAGAACGGAGCTGAGTGAAGTCATAGAATGGAGGTTGGTGAAGGCAGAATGGAAGGGTGTGAACTCGTAGAATGGAGGTGTGTGAAGTCAAAACGGAGGTGTGTGAAGTCATAGAATGGTGGTTTTTGATGTCAAAGAATGGAGGTGTGTGAAGTCATAGAATGGAGGTGTGTGAACTCAGATTGGAGGTGTGTGAAATCACAGAAGGGAGGTTTGTCAACTCAGAAACTAGGTGTGTGAAGTCATAGAATGGAGGTGTGTGAAGTCACAGAATGAAGGTGTGTAAAGTCATAGAAAGAGGTGTCTGAAGTCACAGAATGGAGGTGTGTGAAGACACAGAATGGAGGTGTGTGAACTCAGAGAGGAGGTGTGTGCAGTCACAGAATGGAGGTGTGTGAAATCATAGAATGGAAGTGTGTGAAGTCATAGAATGGAGGTGTGTGAAGTCACAATGGAGGTGTGTGAAGTCACAGAATGGAGGTGTGTGAATCCAGAACGAGGTGTGTGAAGTCACAGAATGGAGGTTTGTGAAGTCATAGAATGGAGGTGTATGAAGTCATAGAATGGATGTTGCTGTAGTAAGAATGAAGGTGTGTGAAGTCATAGAATGGAGGTGTCTGAAGTCATAGAATGGATGTTGCTGAAGTAAGAATGAAGGTGTGTGAACTCATAGAATGGAGGTGTATGAACTCATAGAATGGAGGTGTGTGAATTCATGGAAGGGACGTGTGTGAAGTCAAAGTATGGAGGTGTATGATGTCAAACAATGGAAGTGTGTGAAGTCATAGAATGGAGGTGTGTGAAGTCACAGAATGGAGGTATCTGAAGTCAGAATGGAGGTGTGAAGTCACCTAACACAGGTGGGTGAAGTCATAGAAAGGAGGTGTGGGAAGTCATAGAATGGAGCAGTGTGAAGTCATAGAATGGAGGTGTGTGAACTCAGATTGGAGGTGTGTGAAATCACAGAAGGGAGGTGTGTCAACTCAGAAACTAGGTGTGTGAAGTCATAGAATGGAGGTGTGTGAAGTCACAGAATGAAAGTGTGTGAAGTCATAGAAGGAGGTGTCTGAAGTCACAGAATTGAGGTGTGTGAAGACACAGAATGGAAATGTGTGAACTCAGAGAGGAGGTGTGTGAAGTCACAGAATGGAGGTGTGTGAAGTCATAGAATGGAGGTGTGTGAAGTCACAGAATGGAGGTGTGTACTGTCACGGAATGGAGGTGTGTGAAGTCACAGAATGGAGGTGTGTGAACTCAGAATGGAGGTGTGAGTAGTCACAGAATGGAGGTGTGTGAAGTCATAGAATGGATGTGTGTGAAGTCACAGAATGGAGGTTTGTGAAGCAAGAATGGAGGTGTGTGCAGTCACCGAATGGAGTTGTGTGAACCCAGAATGGAGGTGTGTGAATTCACAGAATGGAGGTTTGTGAAGGCATATAATGGAGTTGTGTTAGGTCATAGAATGGATGTTTCTGAAGTAAGAATGAAGGTGTGTTAAGTCATGGAATTGAGTTTTGTGAAGTCATAGAATGGAGGTGTGTGAAGTCAAAGAATGGAGGTATCTGAAGTCAGAATGGAGGTGTGAAGTCATCTAATAGAGGTGGGTGAAGTCATAGAAAGGAGGTGTGGGAAGTCATAGAATGGAGCAGTGTGAAGTCATAGAGTGGAGGTGAGTGAAGTCACAGATTCGAGGTCTGTGAAGTCATAGAATAGAGGTGTGTGAAGTCAGAATGGAGGTGTGTGAAGTCATAGAATGGAGGTATGTGAACTCATAGAATGGAGGTATGTGATGTCACAATGGAAGTGTGTGAAGTCACAGAATGGAGGTGTCTGAAATCATAGAATGGAGTTTTGTGAATTCACAGTATGGAGGAGTGTGAAGTCAGAATGGCGAAGTGTGAAGTCATAGAATGGAGGTGTGTGAAGTTAGAATGGAGGTGTGTGAACTCATAGAATGGAGGTGTGAAATCATAATGGAGGTGTGAGAAGACATAGAATGGAGGTGTGTGAAGTCACAGAATGGAGGTGTGTGAAGTCATAGAATGGAGGTGTGTGAAGTCATAGAATGGATGTTTGTGAAGTAAGAATGAAGGTGTGTGAAGTCATAGAATGGAAGTGTGTGAAGTCACAGAATGGAGGTGTGTGACGTCATAGAATGGAGCTGTGTGAATTCACAATGGAGGTGTGTGAAGTGATAGAATGGAGGTGTGTACAGTCATAGAATGGATGTTTCTGAAGTAGGAATGAAGGTGTGTGAAGTCATAGAATGGAGGTGTGTGAAGTCGAAATGGAGGTTTGTGAACTCAAAGAATGGAGGTGTGTGAAGTCATGGAATGGAGGTGTGTGAAGTCCAAGAATGGAGGTGTGTGAAGTCAAAGAATGGAGGTGTGTGAAGTCAAAGAATGGAGGTGTGTGAAGTCACAGAATGGAGGTGTGTGAAGTCAAAATGGAGGTGTGTGAAGTCACAGAATGGAGGTGTGTGAAGTCACAGAATGGAGGTGTTTGAAGTCAAAATTGTGGTGTGTGAATTCACAAATCGAGGTGTGTGAAGTCAGAACGGAGCTGAGTGAAGTCATAGAATGGAGGTTGGTGAAGGCAGAATGGAAGGGTGTGAACTCGTAGAATGGAGGTGTGTGAAGTCAAAATGGAGGTGTGTGAAGTCATAGAATGGTGGTTTTTGATGTCAAAGAATGGAGGTGTGTGAAGTCATAGAATGGAGGTGTGTGAACTCAGATTGGAGGTGTGTGAAATCACAGAAGGGAGGTTTGTCAACTCAGAAACTAGGTGTGTGAAGTCATAGAATGGAGGTGTGTGAAGTCACAGAATGAAGGTGTGTAAAGTCATAGAAAGAGGTGTCTGAAGTCACAGAATGGAGGTGTGTGAAGACACAGAATGGAGGTGTGTGAACTCAGAGAGGAGGTGTGTGCAGTCACAGAATGGAGGTGTGTGAAATCATAGAATGGAAGTGTGTGAAGTCATAGAATGGAGGTGTGTGAAGTCACAATGGAGGTGTGTGAAGTCACAGAATGGAGGTGTGTGAATCCAGAACGAGGTGTGTGAAGTCACAGAATGGAGGTTTGTGAAGTCATAGAATGGAGGTGTATGAAGTCATAGAATGGATGTTGCTGTAGTAAGAATGAAGGTGTGTGAAGTCATAGAATGGAGGTGTCTGAAGTCATAGAATGGATGTTGCTGAAGTAAGAATGAAGGTGTGTGAACTCATAGAATGGAGGTGTATGAACTCATAGAATGGAGGTGTGTGAATTCATGGAAGGGACGTGTGTGAAGTCAAAGTATGGAGGTGTATGATGTCAAACAATGGAAGTGTGTGAAGTCATAGAATGGAGGTGTGTGAAGTCACAGAATGGAGGTATCTGAAGTCAGAATGGAGGTGTGAAGTCACCTAACACAGGTGGGTGAAGTCATAGAAAGGAGGTGTGGGAAGTCATAGAATGGAGCAGTGTGAAGTCATAGAATGGAGGTGTGTGAACTCAGATTGGAGGTGTGTGAAATCACAGAAGGGAGGTTTGTGAAGGCATATAATGGAGTTGTGTTAGGTCATAGAATGGATGTTTCTGAAGTAAGAATGAAGGTGTGTTAAGTCATGGAATTGAGTTTTGTGAAGTCATAGAATGGAGGTGTGTGAAGTCAAAGAATGGAGGTATCTGAAGTCAGAATGGAGGTGTGAAGTCATCTAATAGAGGTGGGTGAAGTCATAGAAAGGAGGTGTGGGAAGTCATAGAATGGAGCAGTGTGAAGTCATAGAGTGGAGGTGAGTGAAGTCACAGATTCGAGGTCTGTGAAGTCATAGAATAGAGGTGTGTGAAGTCAGAATGGAGGTGTGTGAAGTCATAGAATGGAGGTATGTGAACTCATAGAATGGAGGTATGTGATGTCACAATGGAAGTGTGTGAAGTCACAGAATGGAGGTGTCTGAAATCATAGAATGGAGTTTTGTGAATTCACAGTATGGAGGAGTGTGAAGTCAGAATGGCGAAGTGTGAAGTCATAGAATGGAGGTGTGTGAAGTTAGAATGGAGGTGTGTGAACTCATAGAATGGAGGTGTGAAATCATAATGGAGGTGTGAGAAGACATAGAATGGAGGTGTGTGAAGTCACAGAATGGAGGTGTGTGAAGTCATAGAATGGAGGTGTGTGAAGTCATAGAATGGATGTTTGTGAAGTAAGAATGAAGGTGTGTGAAGTCATAGAATGGAAGTGTGTGAAGTCACAGAATGGAGGTGTGTGACGTCATAGAATGGAGCTGTGTGAATTCACAATGGAGGTGTGTGAAGTGATAGAATGGAGGTGTGTACAGTCATAGAATGGATGTTTCTGAAGTAGGAATGAAGGTGTGTGAAGTCATAGAATGGAGGTGTGTGAAGTCGAAATGGAGGTTTGTGAACTCAAAGAATGGAGGTGTGTGAAGTCATGGAATGGAGGTGTGTGAAGTCCAAGAATGGAGGTGTGTGAAGTCAAAGAATGGAGGTGTGTGAAGTCAAAGAATGGAGGTGTGTGAAGTCACAGAATGGAGGTGTGTGAAGTCAAAATGGAGGTGTGTGAAGTCACAGAATGGAGGTGTGTGAAGTCACAGAATGGAGGTGTTTGAAGTCAAAATTGTGGTGTGTGAATTCACAAATCGAGGTGTGTGAAGTCAGAACGGAGCTGAGTGAAGTCATAGAATGGAGGTTGGTGAAGGCAGAATGGAAGGGTGTGAACTCGTAGAATGGAGGTGTGTGAAGTCAAAATGGAGGTGTGTGAAGTCATAGAATGGTGGTTTTTGATGTCAAAGAATGGAGGTGTGTGAAGTCATAGAATGGAGGTGTGTGAACTCAGATTGGAGGTGTGTGAAATCACAGAAGGGAGGTTTGTCAACTCAGAAACTAGGTGTGTGAAGTCATAGAATGGAGGTGTGTGAAGTCACAGAATGAAGGTGTGTAAAGTCATAGAAAGAGGTGTCTGAAGTCACAGAATGGAGGTGTGTGAAGACACAGAATGGAGGTGTGTGAACTCAGAGAGGAGGTGTGTGCAGTCACAGAATGGAGGTGTGTGAAATCATAGAATGGAAGTGTGTGAAGTCATAGAATGGAGGTGTGTGAAGTCACAATGGAGGTGTGTGAAGTCACAGAATGGAGGTGTGTGAATCCAGAACGAGGTGTGTGAAGTCACAGAATGGAGGTTTGTGAAGTCATAGAATGGAGGTGTATGAAGTCATAGAATGGATGTTGCTGTAGTAAGAATGAAGGTGTGTGAAGTCATAGAATGGAGGTGTCTGAAGTCATAGAATGGATGTTGCTGAAGTAAGAATGAAGGTGTGTGAACTCATAGAATGGAGGTGTATGAACTCATAGAATGGAGGTGTGTGAATTCATGGAAGGGACGTGTGTGAAGTCAAAGTATGGAGGTGTATGATGTCAAACAATGGAAGTGTGTGAAGTCATAGAATGGAGGTGTGTGAAGTCACAGAATGGAGGTATCTGAAGTCAGAATGGAGGTGTGAAGTCACCTAACACAGGTGGGTGAAGTCATAGAAAGGAGGTGTGGGAAGTCATAGAATGGAGCAGTGTGAAGTCATAGAATGGAGGTGTGTGAACTCAGATTGGAGGTGTGTGAAATCACAGAAGGGAGGTGTGTCAACTCAGAAACTAGGTGTGTGAAGTCATAGAATGGAGGTGTGTGAAGTCACAGAATGAAAGTGTGTGAAGTCATAGAAGGAGGTGTCTGAAGTCACAGAATTGAGGTGTGTGAAGACACAGAATGGAAATGTGTGAACTCAGAGAGGAGGTGTGTGAAGTCACAGAATGGAGGTGTGTGAAGTCATAGAATGGAGGTGTGTGAAGTCACAGAATGGAGGTGTGTACTGTCACGGAATGGAGGTGTGTGAAGTCACAGAATGGAGGTGTGTGAACTCAGAATGGAGGTGTGAGTAGTCACAGAATGGAGGTGTGTGAAGTCATAGAATGGATGTGTGTGAAGTCACAGAATGGAGGTTTGTGAAGCAAGAATGGAGGTGTGTGCAGTCACCGAATGGAGTTGTGTGAACCCAGAATGGAGGTGTGTGAATTCACAGAATGGAGGTTTGTGAAGGCATATAATGGAGTTGTGTTAGGTCATAGAATGGATGTTTCTGAAGTAAGAATGAAGGTGTGTTAAGTCATGGAATTGAGTTTTGTGAAGTCATAGAATGGAGGTGTGTGAAGTCAAAGAATGGAGGTATCTGAAGTCAGAATGGAGGTGTGAAGTCATCTAATAGAGGTGGGTGAAGTCATAGAAAGGAGGTGTGGGAAGTCATAGAATGGAGCAGTGTGAAGTCATAGAGTGGAGGTGAGTGAAGTCACAGATTCGAGGTCTGTGAAGTCATAGAATAGAGGTGTGTGAAGTCAGAATGGAGGTGTGTGAAGTCATAGAATGGAGGTATGTGAACTCATAGAATGGAGGTATGTGATGTCACAATGGAAGTGTGTGAAGTCACAGAATGGAGGTGTCTGAAATCATAGAATGGAGTTTTGTGAATTCACAGTATGGAGGAGTGTGAAGTCAGAATGGCGAAGTGTGAAGTCATAGAATGGAGGTGTGTGAAGTTAGAATGGAGGTGTGTGAACTCATAGAATGGAGGTGTGAAATCATAATGGAGGTGTGAGAAGACATAGAATGGAGGTGTGTGAAGTCACAGAATGGAGGTGTGTGAAGTCATAGAATGGAGGTGTGTGAAGTCATAGAATGGATGTTTGTGAAGTAAGAATGAAGGTGTGTGAAGTCATAGAATGGAAGTGTGTGAAGTCACAGAATGGAGGTGTGTGACGTCATAGAATGGAGCTGTGTGAATTCACAATGGAGGTGTGTGAAGTGATAGAATGGAGGTGTGTACAGTCATAGAATGGATGTTTCTGAAGTAGGAATGAAGGTGTGTGAAGTCATAGAATGGAGGTGTGTGAAGTCGAAATGGAGGTTTGTGAACTCAAAGAATGGAGGTGTGTGAAGTCATGGAATGGAGGTGTGTGAAGTCCAAGAATGGAGGTGTGTGAAGTCAAAGAATGGAGGTGTGTGAAGTCAAAGAATGGAGGTGTGTGAAGTCACAGAATGGAGGTGTGTGAAGTCAAAATGGAGGTGTGTGAAGTCACAGAATGGAGGTGTGTGAAGTCACAGAATGGAGGTGTTTGAAGTCAAAATTGTGGTGTGTGAATTCACAAATCGAGGTGTGTGAAGTCAGAACGGAGCTGAGTGAAGTCATAGAATGGAGGTTGGTGAAGGCAGAATGGAAGGGTGTGAACTCGTAGAATGGAGGTGTGTGAAGTCAAAATGGAGGTGTGTGAAGTCATAGAATGGTGGTTTTTGATGTCAAAGAATGGAGGTGTGTGAAGTCATAGAATGGAGGTGTGTGAACTCAGATTGGAGGTGTGTGAAATCACAGAAGGGAGGTTTGTCAACTCAGAAACTAGGTGTGTGAAGTCATAGAATGGAGGTGTGTGAAGTCACAGAATGAAGGTGTGTAAAGTCATAGAAAGAGGGGTCTGAAGTCACAGAATGGAGGTGTGTGACAGACACAGAATGGAGGTGTGTGAACTCAGAGAGGAGGTGTGTGCAGTCACAGAATGGAGGTGTGTGAAATCATAGAATGGAAGTGTGTGAAGTCATAGAATGGAGGTGTGTGAAGTCACAATGGAGGTGTGTGAAGTCACAGAATGGAGGTGTGTGAATCCAGAACGAGGTGTGTGAAGTCACAGAATGGAGGTTTGTGAAGTCATAGAATGGAGGTGTATGAAGTCATAGAATGGATGTTGCTGTAGTAAGAATGAAGGTGTGTGAAGTCATAGAATGGAGGTGTCTGAAGTCATAGAATGGATGTTGCTGAAGTAAGAATGAAGGTGTGTGAACTCATAGAATGGAGGTGTATGAACTCATAGAATGGAGGTGTGTGAATTCATGGAAGGGACGTGTGTGAAGTCAAAGTATGGAGGTGTATGATGTCAAACAATGGAAGTGTGTGAAGTCATAGAATGGAGGTGTGTGAAGTCACAGAATGGAGGTATCTGAAGTCAGAATGGAGGTGTGAAGTCACCTAACACAGGTGGGTGAAGTCATAGAAAGGAGGTGTGGGAAGTCATAGAATGGAGCAGTGTGAAGTCATAGAATGGAGGTGTGTGAACTCAGATTGGAGGTGTGTGAAATCACAGAAGGGAGGTTTGTGAAGGCATATAATGGAGTTGTGTTAGGTCATAGAATGGATGTTTCTGAAGTAAGAATGAAGGTGTGTTAAGTCATGGAATTGAGTTTTGTGAAGTCATAGAATGGAGGTGTGTGAAGTCAAAGAATGGAGGTATCTGAAGTCAGAATGGAGGTGTGAAGTCATCTAATAGAGGTGGGTGAAGTCATAGAAAGGAGGTGTGGGAAGTCATAGAATGGAGCAGTGTGAAGTCATAGAGTGGAGGTGAGTGAAGTCACAGATTCGAGGTCTGTGAAGTCATAGAATAGAGGTGTGTGAAGTCAGAATGGAGGTGTGTGAAGTCATAGAATGGAGGTATGTGAACTCATAGAATGGAGGTATGTGATGTCACAATGGAAGTGTGTGAAGTCACAGAATGGAGGTGTCTGAAATCATAGAATGGAGTTTTGTGAATTCACAGTATGGAGGAGTGTGAAGTCAGAATGGCGAAGTGTGAAGTCATAGAATGGAGGTGTGTGAAGTTAGAATGGAGGTGTGTGAACTCATAGAATGGAGGTGTGAAATCATAATGGAGGTGTGAGAAGACATAGAATGGAGGTGTGTGAAGTCACAGAATGGAGGTGTGTGAAGTCATAGAATGGAGGTGTGTGAAGTCATAGAATGGATGTTTGTGAAGTAAGAATGAAGGTGTGTGAAGTCATAGAATGGAAGTGTGTGAAGTCACAGAATGGAGGTGTGTGACGTCATAGAATGGAGCTGTGTGAATTCACAATGGAGGTGTGTGAAGTGATAGAATGGAGGTGTGTACAGTCATAGAATGGATGTTTCTGAAGTAGGAATGAAGGTGTGTGAAGTCATAGAATGGAGGTGTGTGAAGTCGAAATGGAGGTTTGTGAACTCAAAGAATGGAGGTGTGTGAAGTCATGGAATGGAGGTGTGTGAAGTCCAAGAATGGAGGTGTGTGAAGTCAAAGAATGGAGGTGTGTGAAGTCAAAGAATGGAGGTGTGTGAAGTCACAGAATGGAGGTGTGTGAAGTCAAAATGGAGGTGTGTGAAGTCACAGAATGGAGGTGTGTGAAGTCACAGAATGGAGGTGTTTGAAGTCAAAATTGTGGTGTGTGAATTCACAAATCGAGGTGTGTGAAGTCAGAACGGAGCTGAGTGAAGTCATAGAATGGAGGTTGGTGAAGGCAGAATGGAAGGGTGTGAACTCGTAGAATGGAGGTGTGTGAAGTCAAAATGGAGGTGTGTGAAGTCATAGAATGGTGGTTTTGATGTCAAAGAATGGAGGTGTGTGAAGTCATAGAATGGAGGTGTGTGAACTCAGATTGGAGGTGTGTGAAATCACAGAAGGGAGGTTTGTCAACTCAGAAACTAGGTGTGTGAAGTCATAGAATGGAGGTGTGTGAAGTCACAGAATGAAGGTGTGTAAAGTCATAGAAAGAGGTGTCTGAAGTCACAGAATGGAGGTGTGTGAAGACACAGAATGGAGGTGTGTGAACTCAGAGAGGAGGTGTGTGCAGTCACAGAATGGAGGTGTGTGAAATCATAGAATGGAGTGTGTGAAGTCATAGAATGGAGGTGTGTGAAGTCACAATGGAGGTGTGTGAAGTCACAGAATGGAGGTGTGTGAATCCAGAACGAGGTGTGTGAAGTCACAGAATGGAGGTTTGTGAAGTCATAGAATGGAGGTGTATGAAGTCATAGAATGGATGTTGCTGTAGTAAGAATGAAGGTGTGTGAAGTCATAGAATGGAGGTGTCTGAAGTCATAGAATGGATGTTGCTGAAGTAAGAATGAAGGTGTGTGAACTCATAGAATGGAGGTGTATGAACTCATAGAATGGAGGTGTGTGAATTCATGGAAGGGACGTGTGTGAAGTCAAAGTATGGAGGTGTATGATGTCAAACAATGGAAGTGTGTGAAGTCATAGAATGGAGGTGTGTGAAGTCACAGAATGGAGGTATCTGAAGTCAGAATGGAGGTGTGAAGTCACCTAACACAGGTGGGTGAAGTCATAGAAAGGAGGTGTGGGAAGTCATAGAATGGAGCAGTGTGAAGTCATAGAATGGAGGTGTGTGAACTCAGATTGGAGGTGTGTGAAATCACAGAAGGGAGGTGTGTCAACTCAGAAACTAGGTGTGTGAAGTCATAGAATGGAGGTGTGTGAAGTCACAGAATGAAAGTGTGTGAAGTCATAGAAGGAGGTGTCTGAAGTCACAGAATTGAGGTGTGTGAAGACACAGAATGGAAATGTGTGAACTCAGAGAAGAGGTGTGTGAAGTCACAGAATGGAGGTGTGTGAAGTCATAGAATGGAGGTGTGTGAAGTCACAGAATGGAGGTGTGTACTGTCACGGAATGGAGGTGTGTGAAGTCACAGAATGGAGGTGTGTGAACTCAGAATGGAGGTGTGAGTAGTCACAGAATGGAGGTGTGTGAAGTCATAGAATGGATGTGTGTGAAGTCACAGAATGGAGGTTTGTGAAGTAAGAATGGAGGTGTGTGCAGTCACCGAATGGAGTTGTGTGAACCCAGAATGGAGGTGTGTGAATTCACAGAATGGAGGTTTGTGAAGGCATATAATGGAGTTGTGTTAGGTCATAGAATGGATGTTTCTGAAGTAAGAATGAAGGTGTGTTAAGTCATGGAATTGAGTTTTGTGAAGTCATAGAATGGAGGTGTGTGAAGTCAAAGAATGGAGGTATCTGAAGTCAGAATGGAGGTGTGAAGTCATCTAATAGAGGTGGGTGAAGTCATAGAAAGGAGGTGTGGGAAGTCATAGAATGGAGCAGTGTGAAGTCATAGAGTGGAGGTGAGTGAAGTCA
>JANJXV010002073.1:0-50796 GCA_024803745.1 Megascapheus bottae
TGTGAAGTCAAAATGGAGGTGTGTGACGTCATAAATGTAGGTGTGTGAAGTCATAGTTTGGAGGTGTGTGAAATCATAGAATGGAGGTTTGTGAAGTCACAGAATGGAGGTGTGTGAAATCACAGAATGGAGGTTTGTGAAGTCACAGAATGGAGGTGTGTGAAGTCACAGAATGGAGGTAGGTGAAGTCACAGAATGGACTGGTATGATTTCATAGAATGGAGGTGTGAGAGTCACAGAATTGAGGTGTTTGAAGTTATATATTGGAGGTGTGTGAAGTCAAAATGGATGTGTGAAGTCATAGAATGGAGGTGTGTGAAGTCGGAGAATGGAGGTGTGTTAAGTCACAGAATGGAGCTGTGTGAAATCACAGAATGGAGGTGTGTGAAATCACAGAATGGAGGTGTGTGAAGTCAACGAATGGAGGTGTGTGAAGTCATAGAATGGAGGTGTGTGAAGTCATAGAATGTATTTTTGTGAAGTAAGAATGAAGGTGTGTGAAATCATAGAATCGAGGTGTGTGAAGTCACAGAATGGAGGTGTGTGAAGTCATAGAATGGAGGTGTGTGAAGTCATAGAAAGGAGTTGTGTGACGTCATATAATGGAGGTGTGTGAAGTCACATAATGGAGGTGTGTGAAGTCAGAATGGAGGTGTGTGAAGTAGAATGTAGGTGTGTGAAGTCATAGAATGTAGGTGTGTAAACTAATTAGAATGGAGGTGTGTGACATCACAATGGAAGTGTGTGAAGTCATAGAATGGAGGTGTGTGAAGTCACAAAATGGAAGTGTGTGAAGTCATAGAATGGAGGTGTGTGAAATCATAGAATAGAGGTTTGGGAAGTCACAGAATGGAGGTGTGTGAAGTCACAGAATGGAGGTGTGTGAAGTCATAGAACGGAGTTGTGTGACGTCATATAATGGAGGTGTGTGAAGTGATATAATGGAGGTGTGTGAAGTCACATAATGGAGGTGTGTGAAGTCAGAATGGAGGTGTGAAGTCATAGAAAGGAGGTGTGGGAAGTCATAGAATGGAGGAGTGTGAAGTCATAGATTGAAGGTGAGTGAAGTCACAGATTCCAGGTCTGTGACGTCATAGAATGGAGGTGTGTGAAGTCATAGAATGTAGGTGTGTGAACTCATAGAATGGAGGTGTGTGACGTCCCAATGGAAGTGTGTGAAGTCATAGAATGGAGGTGTGTGAAGTCATAGAATGCAAGTGAGTGTAGTCAAAATGGAGGTGTGTGACGTCCTAATATGGAGGTGTGAAAAGTCATAGAA
This sequence comes from Megascapheus bottae, assembly GCA_024803745.1. Classification (NCBI taxonomy): domain Eukaryota; kingdom Metazoa; phylum Chordata; class Mammalia; order Rodentia; family Geomyidae; genus Megascapheus; species Megascapheus bottae. The sequence goes on from JANJXV010002073.1 coordinate 1,280, forward strand.
TGGAGATGTGTGAAATCATAGAATAGAGGTTTGTGAAGTCACAGAATGGAGGTGTGTGAACTCAGAATGGAAGTGTGTGAAGGCACAGAATGCAGGTGTGTGAAGTCAGTGTAAGAAGGTATGTGAAATCATAGAATGGAAGTGTGTGAAGTCATAGAATGGAGGTGTGCTAAGTCATACAATGAAGCTGTGTGAAGTCATAGAATGGAGGAGTGTGAAGTCACAGAAGAGAGGTGTGTGAAGTCACATAATGGAGGTGTGAGAAGTCAAAATGGAGGTGTGTGACGTCATAAAATGGAGGTGTGTGAAGTCATAGATTGGAGGTGTGTGAAATCATAGAATGGAGGTTTGTGAAGTCACAGAACGGAGGTGTGTGAAGTCACAGAATGGAGGTTTGTGAAGTCATAGAATGGAGGTAGGTGAAGTCACAGAATGGAGGTGTGTGAAGTCATAGAATGGAGATGTGTGAGGTCAGAGAATGGAGGTGTGTGAAGTCACAGAATGGAGGTGCGTGAACTCAGAATGGAGATGTGTAAAGTCACAGAATAGAGTTGTGTGAAGTCATAGAATGGAGGTAGGTGAAGTCACAGAATGGAGGTGTGTGAAGTCATAGAATGGAGATGTGTGAGGTCATAGAATGGAGGTGTGTGAACACAGAATGGAGGTGTGTGAAGTCACAGAATGGAGGTGTGTGAAGTCATAGAATGGAAGTGTGTGAAGTCATAGAAGGGAGGTGTGTGAAGTCAGAATGGAGGTGTGTGAAGTCACCGAATGGAGTTGTGTGAACTCAGAATGGAGGAGTGTGAAGTCACACAATGGAGGTTTGTGAAGTCATAGGATGGGGTTGTGTGAAGTCATAGAATGGATGTTTCTGAAGTAAGAATTAAGGTGTGTGAAGTCATAGAATGGAGGTATGTGAACACATAGAATGGAGGTGTGTGAATTTACAGAATGAAGGTGTGTGAAGTCAGAATGGAGGTGTGTAGTCATAGATTGGAGGTGGTGAAGTCATAGAAAGGAGGTGTGGAAAGTCATAGAATGGAGGAGTGTGAAGTCATAGAGTGCAGGTGAGTGAAGTCACAGATTCGAGGTCTGTGAAGTCATAGAATGGAGGTGCGTGATATCAGAATGCAGGTGTGTGAAGTCATAGATGGAGTTGTGTGAAGTCATAGTATGGAGGTGTGTGAAATCATAGAATGGAGTTTTGTGAAGTCACAGAAGGGAGCTGTGTGAATACAGAATGAAGGTGTGTGAAGTCATAGAATGTAGGTGTTTGAAGTCAGAACGGAGGTGTGTGAACTCATAGAATGGAGGTGAGTGACGTCACAATGGAAGTGTGTGAAGTCATACAATGGAGGTGTGTGAAGTCACAGAATGGAGGTGTGTGAAGTCATAAAATGGAGGTGGGTGAAGTCATAGAAAGGAGATGTGGGAAGTCATAGAATGGAGGTGTGTGAAGTCACAGAATAGAGGTGTGAGAAGTCAAAATGGAGGTGTGTGAAGTCATAGAATGGAGGAGTGTGAAGTCCTATAGTGGAGGTGAGTGATGTCACATATTCGAGGTCTGTGAAGTCATAGAATGGAGGTGTATGAAGTCAGAATGGAGGTGTGTGAAGTCATAGAATGGAGGTGTTTGAACTCATAGAATGGACGTGTGTGACGTCACAAAGGAAGTGTGTGAAGTCATAGAATGGAGGTGTGTGAAGTCATAGAATGGAGGTGTGTGAAGTCACAAAATGGAGGTGTGAGAAGTCAAAATGGAGGTGTGTGACGTCATAAAATGGAGGTGTGTGAAGTCATAGAATGGAGCTGTGTGAAATCATAGAATGGAGGTTTGTGAAGTCACAGATTGGAGGTGTGTGAACTCAGAATGGAGGTGTGTGAAGTCACAGAATGGAGGTGTGTGAAGTCACAGCATGGAGGTATGTGAAATCATAGAATGGAAGTGTGTGAAGTCATAGAATGGAGGTCTGTGAAGTCACAGAATGAAGGTGTGTGAAGGCATAGAATGGATGTGTGTGAAGACACAGAAGGGAGGTGTGTGAAGTCACATAATGGAGGTGTGTGAAGTCAAAATGGAGGTGTGTGACGTCATAAAATGGAGGTGTGTGAAGTCATAGAATGGAGGTGTGTGAAATCATAGAATGGAGTTTTGTGAAGTCACAGAATGGAGCTGTGTGAATACAGAATGGAGGTGTTTGAAGTCATAAAATGGTCGTGGGTGAAGTCATAGAAAGCAGATGTGGGAAGTCATTGAATGGAGGAGTGTGAAGTCATAGAGTGGAGGTGAGTGAAGTCACATATTCGAGGTCTGTGAAGTCATCGAATGGAGGAGTGTGAAGTCAGAATGGAGGTGTGTGAAGTCATAGAATGGAGGTGTGTGAACTCATAGAATGGAGGTGTGTGACGTCACAAAGGAAGTGTGTGAAGTCGTAGAATGGAAGTGTGTGAAGTCACAGAATGTAGGTGTGAGAAGTCAAAATGGAGGTGTGTGACGTCATAAAATGGAGGTGAATGAAGTCATAGAATGGAGCTGTGTGAAATCAGAGAATGGAGATTTGTGAAGTCACAGAAAGGAGGTGTGTGAACTCAGAATGGAGGTGTGTGAAGTCAAAGAATGGAGGTGTGTGAATCACAGAATGAAAGTGTGTGAAGTCATAAAATGGAGGTGTGTGAAGACACAGAAAGGAGGTGTGTGAAGTCACATAATGGAGGTGTGTGAAGTCAAAATGAGGTGTGTGACGTCATAAAATGGAGGTGTGTGAAGTCATAGAATGGAGGTGTGTGAAATCGTAGAAAGGAGGTTTGTGAAGTCACAGATTGGAGGTGTGTGAAGTAATAGAATGGAGGTGGGTGAAGTCACGGAAGGGAGGTGTGCGAAGTCACAGATTGGATTTGTATGAAGTCACAGAATGGAGGTGTGTGAAGTCACAGAATGGAGGTGTGTGAAATCATAGAATGGATATGTGTGAAGTCAAAAAGGTGGTGTGAGAAGTCACAAATGTAAGTGTGTGAAGTCACAGAATGGAGGTGTGTGAAGTCAAAATGGAGGTGTGTGAAGTCAAAGAATATAGGTGTGTGAGGTCATCGAATGGAGGTGTGTGAAATCACAGAATGGAGGTGTGTGAAGTCAGAATAAAGGTGTGCGAATTCATAGAATGGAGGTGTGTGAAGTCACAGAATGGAGGTGTGGGAAGTCACAGAATGGCGGTGTGTGAAGTCACAGAATGGAGGTGTGTGAACTCAGAATGGAGGTATGTAAAGTCACAGAATGGAGGTGTGTGAAGTCAGAGAATGGAAGTGTGTGAAGTCATAGAAGGGAGGTGTGTGAAGTCACAGAATGGATGGTATGAACTCATAGAATGGAGGTGTGTGAAGTCACAGAATGGAGGTGTGTGAAGTCATAGAATAGAGGTGTGTGAAGTCATAGAATGGAAGTGTGTGAAGTCACAGAATGGAGGTGTGTGAAGTCACAGAATGGAGGTGTGTGAACTCAGAATGGAGGTGTGTGAAGTCACAGAATGGATGTGTGTGAAGTCATAGAATGGAAGTGTGTGAATTCATAGAATGGAGGTGTGTGAAGTCACAGAATGGATGGTATGAACTCATAGAATGGAGGTGTGTGAAGTCACAGAATGGAGGTGTGTGAAGTCACAGAATGGAGGTTTGTGAAGTCATATAATGGAGGTATATGAAGTCATAGAACGGATGTTTCTGAAGTAAGAATGAAGGTGTGTGAAGTCATAGAATGGAGGTGTGTGAAGTCAAAATGAAGGTGTGTGAACTCATAGAATGGAGGTGTGCGAACTCATAGAATGGAGGTGTGTGAAGTCATGGAATGGAGATGTGTGAAGTCAAAGAATTGAGGTGTGTGAAGTCAAACAATAGAGGTGTGTGAAGTCACAGAATGGAGGTGTGTGAAGTCACAGAATGGAAGTGTGTGAAGTCAAAACGGAGGTGTGTCAAGTCAGAGAATGGAGTTGTGTGAAGTCACAGAATGGAGGTGTGTGAAGTCAAAAAATGGTGTGTGAAGTCACAAATGGAGGTGTGTGAAGTCACCGAAAGAAGGTGTGTGAAGTCATCGAATGGATGTGTGTGAAGCCAGAATAGAGGTGTGCGAAGTCATAGAATGGAGGTGTGTGAAGTCAGAGTGGAGGTGTGTGAAGCCATAGAATGGAGGTGTGTGAAGTCAGAATAGAGGCGAGTGAACTCATAGAATGGAGGTGTGTGGAGTCACAATGGCGGTGTGTGAAGTCATAGAATGGTGGTGTGTGAAGTCACAGAATGGAGGTGTGGAAGTCAAAGAATGGAGCTGTGTGAAGTCAGAATGGAGGTGTGAGAAGTCACAGAATGGAGGTGTGTGAATTCAGAATGGAGGTGAGTAAAGTCATAGAATGGAGGTGTGTGAAGTCATACAATGGAGGTTGTGAAGTCATACAATGGAGGTGTGTGAAATCATAGAATGGAGGTGTTTGAAGTCACAGAATGGAAGTGTGTGAAGTCATAGAATGGAGGTGTGTGAAGTCACAGAATGGAGGTGTGTCAAGTCATAAAATGGAGGTGTGTGAATTCAGAATGGAGGTGTGTGAAGTCACAGAATGGAGGTGTGTGAAGTCATAGATGGGGGTGTGTGAAGTCATAGTATGGAGGTGTGTGAAATCATAGAATGGAGTTTTGTGAAGTCACAGAATGGAGCTCTGTGAAGTCAGAATGCAGGTGTGTGAAGTCAGAGAATGGAGGTGTGTGAAGTCAGAATGGAGGTGTGTTAAATCATAGAATCGAGAAGTGTGAAGTCACAATGGAGGTGTGTGAAGTCGTAGAATGGAGGTGTGTGAAGTCACAGAATTGAGGTGTGTGAACTCAGAATGGAGGTGTGTGAAGTCATAGGTGGAGGTGTGTGAAGTCATAGTATGGAGGTGTGTGAAATCATAGAATGGAGTTTTGTGAAGTCACAGAATGGAGCTGTGTGAAGTCAGAATGGAGGTGTGTGAAGTCATAGAATGGAGGTGTGTGAAGTCAGAATGGAGGTGTGTTAAATCATAGAATCGAGATGTGTGAAGTCAAAATGGAGGTGTGTGAAGTCATAGAATGGAGGTGTGTGAAGTCACAGAATTGAGGTGTGTGAAGTCATAGAATGGAGGAGTGTGATGTCATAGAATGGAGATGTGTGAAGTTACAGAATGATGGTGTGTGAAGTCACAGAATGGAGGTGTGTGAACTCAGAATGGAGGTAGGTGAAGTCACAGAATGGAGGTGTGTGAAGTACAGAATGGAGGTGTGTGAACTCACAATGGAAGTGTGTGAAATCACAGAATGGAGGTTTGTGAAGTCATATAATGGAGGTGTTTGAAGTCATAGAATGGATGTTTCTGAGGTAAGAATGAAGGTGAGTGAAGTCATAGAATGGAGGTGTGTGAAGTCAAAATGAAGGTGTGTGAACTCATAGAATGGACGTGTGTGAACTCATAGAATGGAGGTGTGTGAAGTCATCGAATGGAGGTATGAGAAGTCACAGAATGTAGATGTGTGAAATCAGAATGGAGCTGTGTGAACTCATAGAATGCAAGTGTGTGAAATCACAATGGAGGTGTGTGAAGTCATAGAATGGAGGTGTGTGAAGTCACAGAATGGAGCTGTGTGAAGTCATAGAATGGAGCTGGGTGAAGTCATAGAATGGAGGTGTGTGAAATCATAGAATGGAGGAGTGTGAAGTTAGAATGGAGGTGTGTGAAGTCATAGAATGGAAGTGTGTGACGTCACAATGGAAGTGTGTGAAGTCATAGAATGGAGGTGTGTGAAGTCATACAATGAAGGTGTGTGAAGTCAGAATGGAGGTGGGTGAAGTCATAGAATGGAGGAGTGTGATGTCATAGAATGGAGATGTGTGAAGTCACAGATTGATGGTGTGTGAAGTCACAGAATGGAGGTGTGTGAACTCAGAATGGAGGTAGGTGAAGTCACAGAATGGAGGTGTGTGAAGTCACAGAATGGAGGTGTGTGAACTCAGAATGGAAGTGTATTAAATCACAGAATGGAGGTTTGTGAAGTCATATAATGGAGGTGTTTGAAGTCATAGAATGGATGTTTCTGAGGTAAGAATGAAGGTGAGTGAAGTCATAGAATGGAGGTGTGTGAAGTCAAAATGAAGGTTTGTGAACTGATAGAATGGACGTGTGTGAACTCATAGAATGGAGGTGTGTGAAGTCATCGAATGGAGGTATGAGAAGTCACAGAATGGAGATGTGTGAATTCAGAATGGAGGTTAGTGAAGTCATATAATGGAGGTGTGTGAAGTCATAGAATGGAGGTGTGTGAAGTCATAGAATGTATGTTTGTGAAGTAAGAATGAAGGTGTGTGAAGTCATAGAATCGAGGTGTGTGAAGTCACAGAATGGAGGTGTGTGAAGTCATAGAATGGAGGTGTGTGAAGTCACAGAATGGAGGTGTGTGAAGTCACAGAATGGAGGGGTGTGAAGTCATAGAATTGAAGTGTGTGAAGTCATAGAATGGAGGTGTGTGAAGTCAGATTGGAGGTGTGTGAAGTCACAGAATGGAGGTTTGTGAAGTCATATAATGGAGGTGTTTGAAGTCATAGAATGGATGTTTCTGAGGTAAGAATGAAGGTGATTGAAGTCATAGAATGGAGGTGTGAAGTCAGAATGAAGGTGTGTGAACTCATAGAATGGACGTGTGTGAACTCATAGAATGGAGGTGTGTGAAGTCATCGAATGGAGGTGTGTGAAGTCAGAATGGAGGTGTGAGAAGTAATAGAATGGAGGTGTGTGAATTCAGAATGGAGGTGAGTGAAGTCATAGAATGGAGGTGTGTGAAGTCAGAATGGAGGTATGAGAAGTCACAGAATGGAGATGTGTGAATTCAGAATGGAGGTTAGCGAAGTCATATAATGGAGGTGTGTGAAGTCATAGAATGGAGGTGTGTGAAGTCATACAATGGAGGTGTGGGAAATCATAGAATGGAGGTGTTTGAATTCACAGAATGGAGGTGTGTGAAGTCAGAGTGGAGATGTGTGAAGACATAAAATTGAGGTGTGAAATCAAAATGGAGCTGTGTGAACTCATAGAATGCAGGTGTGTGAAATCACAATGGAGGTGTGTGAAGTCATAGAATGGAGGTGTGTGAAGTCACAGAATAGAGGTGTGTGAAGTCATAGAATGGAGCTGGGTGAAGTCATAGAATGGAGGTGTGTGAAATCATAGAATGGAGGAGTGTGAAGTTAGAATGGAGGTGTGTGAAGTCATAGAATGGAGGTGTGTGACGTCACAATGGAAGTGTGTGAAGTCATAGAATGGAGGTGTGTGAAGTCATACAATGAAGGTGTGTAAAGTCAGAATGGAGGTGTGTGAAGTCACAGAATGGAGGTGTGTGAACTCAGAATGGAGGTGTGTGAAGTCATAGATGGAGGTGTGTGAAGTCATAGTATGGAGGTGTGTGAAATCATAGAATGGATTTTTGTTGAGTCACAGAATGGAGCTGTGTGAAGCCAGAATGGAGGAGTGTGAAGTCATAGAATGGAGGTGTGTGAAGTCAGAATGGAGGTGTGTGAACTCATAGAATGGAGGTGTGTGAAGTCACAATGGAGGTGTGTGAAATCATAGAATGGAGGTGTGTGAAGTCACAAAATGGAGGTGTGTGAAGTCATAGAATGGAGGTGTGTGAAGTCATAGAATGGAGGTGTGTGACGTCACAGAATGGAGTTGTGTGAAGTCATAGAATGGAGCGTTGTGAAGTCAGAATGGAGGTGTGTAAAGTCACAGTATGGAGGTGTGTCAATTCAGAATGGAGGTGTGTGAAGTCATAGAATGGAGGTGTGTGAAGTCAAATTGGAGGTGTGTGAACTCATAGAATGGAGGTGTGTAAACTCAGAATGGAGGTGTGTGAAGACATAGAATGGAGGTGTGTGAAGTTATAAAATGGAGGTGTGTGAAGTCATAGAATGGAAGTGTGTGAAGTCATAGAATGGAGGTGTTTGAAGTCACAGAATGCACGGTACGAAGTCATAGAATGGAGGTGTGTGAAGTCACACAATTGAGGTGTTTGAAGTCATATATTAGAGGTGTGTGAAGTCAAAATGGATGTGTGAAATCATAGAATGGAGGTGTGTGAAATCATAGAATGAGGGTGTGTGAGGTCTTAGAATGGAGGTGTGTGAAGTCAGAATGGAGATGTATGAACTCAGAATGGAGGTGTGTGAAGTCACAGAATAGAGGTGTCTGAACTCAGAATGGAGGTGTGTGAAGTCACAGAATAGAGGTGTGTGAAGTCGTAGAATGGAAGTGTGTGAAGTCATAGAATGGAAGTGTGTGAAGTCAGAATGGAGATGTGTGAAGTCACAGAATGGAGGTTTGTGAAATCATAGAATGGAGGTGTGTGAAGTCATAGAATGGATGTTTCTGAAGTAAAAATGAAGGTGTGTGAAGTCATAGAAAGAGGTGTGGGAAGTCATAGAATGGAGGAATGTAAAGTCATAGAATGCAGGCGAGTGAAGTCACAGATTCGAGGTCTGTGAAGTCATAGAATGGAGGTGTGTGATATCAGAATGGAGGTGTGCGAAGTCATAGAATAGAGGTATGTGAAGTCAGAATGGAGGTGTGTGAAGTCATAGAATGGAGGTGTGTCAAGTCAGAATGGAGGTGTGTGAACTCATAGAATGGAGGTGTGTGACGTCACAATGGAAGTGTGTGAAGTCATAGAATGGAGGTGTGTGATATCATATAATGGAGGTGTGTGAAGTCACAGAATGGAGCTGTGCGAAGTCAGAATGGAGGTGTGAAGTCATAGAATATAGGTGGGTGAAGTCATAGAAAGGAGGTGTGGGAAGTCAGAGAATGGAGGAGTGTGAAGTCATAGAGTGGAGGTGAGTGAAGTCACAGATTCGAGGTCGGTGAAGTCATAGAATGGAGGTGTGTGAAGTCAGAATGGAGGTGTGTGAAGTCATAGAATGGAGCTGTGTGAAATCACAGAATGGAGGTGCGTGAAGTCACAGAATGGAGGTGTGTGAAGTCACAGAATGGAGGTGTGTGAAGTCAAAGAATGGAGGTGTGTGAAGTCATAGAATGGAGGTGTGTGAAGTCATGGAATGTATGTTTGTGAAGTAAGAATGAAGGTGTGTGAAGTCATAGAATGGAGGTGTGTGAAGTCACAGAATGGAGGTGTGTGAAGTCATCGTATGAAGGTATGTGAAATCATAGAATGGAAGTGTGTGAAGTCATAGAATGGAGGTGTGCAAAGTCATACAATGAAGCTGTGTGAAGTCATAGAATGGAGGTGTGTGAGGTCACAGAAGAGAGGTGTGTGAAGTCACATAATGGAGGTGTGAGAAGTCAAAATGGAGGTGTGTGACGTCATAAAATGGAGGTGTGTGAAGTCATAGATTGGAGCTGTGTGAAATCATAGAGTGGAGGTTTGTGAAGTCACAGAATGGAGGTGTGTGAAGTCACAGAATGGAGGTTTGTGAGGTCATAGAATGGAGGTAGTGAAGTCACAGAATGGAGTTGTGTGAAGTCATAGAATGGAGGGGTGTGAAGTCAGAGAATGGAGGTGTGTGAAGTCACAGAATTGAGGTGCGTGAACTCAGAATGGAGATGTGTAAAGTCACAGATTGGAGTTGTGTGAAGTCATAGAATTGAGGTGTGTGAAATCACAGAATGGAGGTGTGTGAATTCATAGAATGGAGGTGTGACACCTCAGAATGGAGGTGTGTGAAATCGCAGAATGGAGGTGTGTGAGGTCACAGAATGGAGGTGTGTGAACTCACAATGCAGGTGTGTGAAGTCACGGAATGGCGGTGTGTGAAGTCATAGAATGGAAGTGTGTGAAGTCATAAAATGGAGGTGTGTGAAGTCACAGAAGCGAGGTGTGTGGAGTCACATAATGGAAGTGTGTGAAGTCAAAATGGAGGTGTGTGACGTCATAAAATGTAGGTGTGTGAAGTCATAGTTTGGAGGTGTGTGAAATCATAGAATGGAGGTTTGTGAAGTCACAGAATGGAGGTGTGTGAAATCACAGAATGGAGGTTTGTGAAGTCACAGAATGGAGGTGTGTGAAGTCACAGAATGGAGGTAGGTGAAGTCACAGAATGGACTGGTATGATTTCATAGAATGGAGGTGTGAGAGTCACAGAATTGAGGTGTTTGAAGTTATATATTGGAGGTGTGTGAAGTCAAAATGGATGTGTGAAGTCATAGAATGGAGGTGTGTGAAGTCGGAGAATGGAGGTGTGTTAAGTCACAGAATGGAGCTGTGTGAAATCACAGAATGGAGGTGTGCGAAATCACAGAATGGAGGTGTGTGAAGTCAACGAATGGAGGTGTGTGAAGTCATAGAATGGAGGTGTGTGAAGTCATAGAATGTATTTTTGTGAAGTAAGAATGAAGGTGTGTGAAATCATAGAATCGAGGTGTGTGAAGTCACAGAATGGAGGTGTGTGAAGTCATAGAATGGAGGTGTGTGAAGTCATAGAAAGGAGTTGTGTGACGTCATATAATGGAGGTGTGTGAAGTCACATAATGGAGGTGTGTGAAGTCAGAATGGAGGTGTGTGAAGTAGAATGTAGGTGTGTGAAGTCATAGAATGTAGGTGTGTAAACTAATAGAATGGAGGTGTGTGACATCACAATGGAAGTGTGTGAAGTCATAGAATGGAGGTGTGTGAAGTCACAAAATGGAAGTGTGTGAAGTCATAGAATGGAGGTGTGTGAAATCATAGAATAGAGGTTTGGGAAGTCACAGAATGGAGGTGTGTGAAGTCACAGAATGGAGGTTTGTGAAGTCATACAATGGAGGTGTGTGAAGTCACAGAATGGAGGTGTGTGAAGTCATAGAACGGAGTTGTGTGACGTCATATAATGGAGGTGTGTGAAGTGATATAATGGAGGTGTGTGAAGTCACATAATGGAGGTGTGTGAAGTCAGAATGGAGGTGTGAAGTCATAGAAAGGAGGTGTGGGAAGTCATAGAATGGAGGAGTGTGAAGTCATAGATTGAAGGTGAGTGAAGTCACAGATTCCAGGTCTGTGACGTCATAGAATGGAGGTGTGTGAAGTCAGAATGGAGATGTATGAACTCAGAATGGAGGTGTGTGAAGTCACAGAATAGAGGTGTCTGAACTCAGAATGGAGGTGTGTGAAGTCACAGAATAGAGGTGTGTGAAGTCGTAGAATGGAAGTGTGTGAAGTCATAGAATGGAAGTGTGTGAAGTCAGAATGGAGATGTGTGAAGTCACAGAATGGAGGTTTGTGAAATCATAGAATGGAGGTGTGTGAAGTCATAGAATGGATGTTTCTGAAGTAAAAATGAAGGTGTGTGAAGTCATAGAAAGAGGTGTGGGAAGTCATAGAATGGAGGAATGTAAAGTCATAGAATGCAGGCGAGTGAAGTCACAGATTCGAGGTCTGTGAAGTCATAGAATGGAGGTGTGTGATATCAGAATGGAGGTGTGCGAAGTCATAGAATAGAGGTATGTGAAGTCAGAATGGAGGTGTGTGAAGTCATAGAATGGAGGTGTGTCAAGTCAGAATGGAGGTGTGTGAACTCATAGAATGGAGGTGTGTGACGTCACAATGGAAGTGTGTGAAGTCATAGAATGGAGGTGTGTGATATCATATAATGGAGATGTGTGAAGTCACAGAATGGAGGTGTGCGAAGTCAGAATGGAGGTGTGAAGTCATAGAATATAGGTGGGTGAAGTCATAGAAAGGAGGTGTGGGAAGTCAGAGAATGGAGGAGTGTGAAGTCATAGAGTGGAGGTGAGTGAAGTCACAGATTCGAGGTCGGTGAAGTCATAGAATGGAGGTGTGTGAAGTCAGAATGGAGGTGTGTGAAGTCATAGAATGGAGCTGTGTGAAATCACAGAATGGAGGTGCGTGAAGTCACAGAATGGAGGTGTGTGAAGTCACAGAATGGAGGTGTGTGAAGTCAAAGAATGGAGGTGTGTGAAGTCATAGAATGGAGGTGTGTGAAGTCATGGAATGTATGTTTGTGAAGTAAGAATGAAGGTGTGTGAAGTCATAGAATGGAGGTGTGTGAAGTCACAGAATGGAGGTGTGTGAAGTCATCGTATGAAGGTATGTGAAATCATAGAATGGAAGTGTGTGAAGTCATAGAATGGAGGTGTGCAAAGTCATACAATGAAGCTGTGTGAAGTCATAGAATGGAGGTGTGTGAGGTCACAGAAGAGAGGTGTGTGAAGTCACATAATGGAGGTGTGAGAAGTCAAAATGGAGGTGTGTGACGTCATAAAATGGAGGTGTGTGAAGTCATAGATTGGAGCTGTGTGAAATCATAGAGTGGAGGTTTGTGAAGTCACAGAATGGAGGTGTGTGAAGTCACAGAATGGAGGTTTGTGAGGTCATAGAATGGAGGTAGTGAAGTCACAGAATGGAGTTGTGTGAAGTCATAGAATGGAGGGGTGTGAAGTCAGAGAATGGAGGTGTGTGAAGTCACAGAATTGAGGTGCGTGAACTCAGAATGGAGATGTGTAAAGTCACAGATTGGAGTTGTGTGAAGTCATAGAATTGAGGTGTGTGAAATCACAGAATGGAGGTGTGTGAATTCATAGAATGGAGGTGTGACACCTCAGAAAGGAGGTGTGTGAAATCGCAGAATGGAGGTGTGTGAGGTCACAGAATGGAGGTGTGTGAACTCACAATGCAGGTGTGTGAAGTCACGGAATGGCGGTGTGTGAAGTCATAGAATGGAAGTGTGTGAAGTCATAAAATGGAGGTGTGTGAAGTCAAAGAAGCGAGGTGTGTGGAGTCACATAATGGAAGTGTGTGAAGTCAAAATGGAGGTGTGTGACGTCATAAAATGTAGGTGTGTGAAGTCATAGTTTGGAGGTGTGTGAAATCATAGAATGGAGGTTTGTGAAGTCACAGAATGGAGGTGTGTGAAATCACAGAATGGAGGTTTGTGAAGTCACAGAATGGAGGTGTGTGAAGTCACAGAATGGAGGTAGGTGAAGTCACAGAATGGACTGGTATGATTTCATAGAATTGAGGTGTGAGAGTCACAGAATTGAGGTGTTTGAAGTTATATATTGGAGGTGTGTGAAGTCAAAATGGATGTGTGAAGTCATAGAATGGAGGTGTGTGAAGTCGGAGAATGGAGGTGTGTTAAGTCACAGAATGGAGCTGTGTGAAATCACAGAATGGAGGTGTGTGAAATCACAGAATGGAGGTGTGTGAAGTCAACGAATGGAGGTGTGTGAAGTCATAGAATGGAGGTGTGTGAAGTCATAGAATGTATTTTTGTGAAGTAAGAATGAAGGTGTGTGAAATCATAGAATCGAGGTGTGTGAAGTCACAGAATGGAGGTGTGTGAAGTCATAGAATGGAGGTGTGTGAAGTCATAGAAAGGAGTTGTGTGACGTCATATAATGGAGGTGTGTGAAGTCACATAATGGAGGTGTGTGAAGTCAGAATGGAGGTGTGTGAAGTAGAATGTAGGTGTGTGAAGTCATAGAATGTAGGTGTGTAAACTAATAGAATGGAGGTGTGTGACATCACAATGGAAGTGTGTGAAGTCATAGAATGGAGGTGTGTGAAGTCACAAAATGGAAGTGTGTGAAGTCATAGAATGGAGGTGTGTGAAATCATAGAATAGAGGTTTGGGAAGTCACAGAATGGAGGTGTGTGAAGTCACAGAATGGAGGTTTGTGAAGTCATACAATGGAGGTGTGTGAAGTCACAGAATGGAGGTGTGTGAAGTCATAGAACGGAGTTGTGTGACGTCATATAATGGAGGTGTGTGAAGTGATATAATGGAGGTGTGTGAAGTCACATAATGGAGGTGTGTGAAGTCAGAATGGAGGTGTGAAGTCATAGAAAGGAGGTGTGGGAAGTCATAGAATGGAGGAGTGTGAAGTCATAGATTGAAGGTGAGTGAAGTCACAGATTCCAGGTCTGTGACGTCATAGAATGGAGGTGTGTGAAGTCATAGAATGTAGGTGTGTGAACTCATAGAATGGAGGTGTGTGACGTCCCAATGGAAGTGTGTGAAGTCATAGAATGGAGGTGTGTGAAGTCATAGAATGCAAGTGAGTGTAGTCAAAATGGAGGTGTGTGACGTCCTAATATGGAGGTGTGAAAAGTCATAGAATGGAGATGTGTGAAATCATAGAATAGAGGTTTGTGAAGTCACAGAATGGAGGTGTGTGAACTCAGAATGGAAGTGTGTGAAGGCACAGAATGCAGGTGTGTGAAGTCAGTGTAAGAAGGTATGTGAAATCATAGAATGGAAGTGTGTGAAGTCATAGAATGGAGGTGTGCTAAGTCATACAATGAAGCTGTGTGAAGTCATAGAATGGAGGAGTGTGAAGTCACAGAAGAGAGGTGTGTGAAGTCACATAATGGAGGTGTGAGAAGTCAAAATGGACGTGTGTGACGTCATAAAATGGAGGTGTGTGAAGTCATAGATTGGAGGTGTGTGAAATCATAGAATGGAGGTTTGTGAAGTCACAGAACGGAGGTGTGTGAAGTCACAGAATGGAGGTTTGTGAAGTCATAGAATGGAGGTAGGTGAAGTCACAGAATGGAGGTGTGTGAAGTCATAGAATGGAGATGTGTGAGGTCAGAGAATGGAGGTGTGTGAAGTCACAGAATGGAGGTGCGTGAACTCAGAATGGAGATGTGTAAAGTCACAGAATAGAGTTGTGTGAAGTCATAGAATGGAGGTAGGTGAAGTCACAGAATGGAGGTGTGTGAAGTCATAGAATGGAGATGTGTGAGGTCATAGAATGGAGGTGTGTGAACACAGAATGGAGGTGTGTGAAGTCACAGAATGGAGGTGTGTGAAGTCATAGAATGGAAGTGTGTGAAGTCATAGAAGGGAGGTGTGTGAAGTCAGAATGGAGGTGTGTGAAGTCACCGAATGGAGTTGTGTGAACTCAGAATGAAGGAGTGTGAAGTCACACAATGGAGGTTTGTGAAGTCATAGGATGGGGTTGTGTGAAGTCATAGAATGGATGTTTCTGAAGTAAGAATTAAGGTGTGTGAAGTCATAGAATGGAGGTATGTGAACACATAGAATGGAGGTGTGTGAATTCACAGAATGAAGGTGCGTGATATCAGAATGCAGGTGTGTGAAGTCATAGATGGAGTTGTGTGAAGTCATAGTATGGAGGTGTGTGAAATCATAGAATGGAGTTTTGTGAAGTCACAGAATGGAGCTGTGTGAATACAGAATGGAGGTGTGTGAAGTCATAGAATGTAGGTGTTTGAAGTCAGAACGGAGGTGTGTGAACTCATAGAATGGAGGTGAGTGACGTCACAATGGAAGTGTGTGAAGTCATACAATGGAGGTGTGTGAAGTCACAGAATGGAGGTGTGTGAAGTCATAAAATGGAGGTGGGTGAAGTCATAGAAAGGAGATGTGGGAAGTCATAGAATGGAGGTGTGTGAAGTCACAGAATAGAGGTGTGAGAAGTCAAAATGGAGGTGTGTGACGTCATAGAATGGAGGAGTGTGAAGTCCTATAGTGGAGGTGAGTGATGTCACATATTCGAGGTCTGTGAAGTCATAGAATGGAGGTGTATGAAGTCAGAATGGAGGTGTGTGAAGTCATAGAATGGAGGTGTTTGAACTCATAGAATGGACGTGTGTGACGTCACAAAGGAAGTGTGTGAAGTCATAGAATGGAGGTGTGTGAAGTCATAGAATGGAGGTGTGTGAAGTCACAAAATGGAGGTGTGAGAAGTCAAAATGGAGGTGTGTGACGTCATAAAATGGAGGTGTGTGAAGTCATTGAATGGAGCTGTGTGAAATCATAGAATGGAGGTTTGTGAAGTCACAGATTGGAGGTGTGTGAACTCAGAATGGAGGTGTGTGAAGTCACAGAATGGAGGTGTGTGAAGTCACAGCATGGAGGTATGTGAAATCATAGAATGGAAGTGTGTGAAGTCATAGAATGGAGGTCTGTGAAGTCACAGAATGAAGGTGTGTGAAGGCATAGAATGGATGTGTGTGAAGACACAGAAGGGAGGTGTGTGAAGTCACATAATGGAGGTGTGTGAAGTCAAAATGGAGGTGTGTGACGTCATAAAATGGAGGTGTGTGAAGTCATAGAATGGAGGTGTGTGAAATCATAGAATGGAGTTTTGTGAAGTCACAGAATGGAGCTGTGTGAATACAGAATGGAGGTGTTTGAAGTCATAAAATGGTCGTGGGTGAAGTCATAGAAAGCAGATGTGGGAAGTCATTGAATGGAGGAGTGTGAAGTCATAGAGTGGAGGTGAGTGAAGTCACATATTCGAGGTCTGTGAAGTCATCGAATGGAGGAGTGTGAAGTCAGAATGGAGGTGTGTGAAGTCATAGAATGGAGGTGTGTGAACTCATAGAATGGAGGTGTGTGACGTCACAAAGGAAGTGTGTGAAGTCGTAGAATGGAAGTGTGTGAAGTCACAGAATGTAGGTGTGAGAAGTCAAAATGGAGGTGTGTGACGTCATAAAATGGAGGTGAATGAAGTCATAGAATGGAGCTGTGTGAAATCAGAGAATGGAGATTTGTGAAGTCACAGAAAGGAGGTGTGTGAACTCAGAATGGAGGTGTGTGAAGTCAAAGAATGGAGGTGTGTGAATCACAGAATGAAAGTGTGTGAAGTCATAAAATGGAGGTGTGTGAAGACACAGAAAGGAGGTGTGTGAAGTCACATAATGGAGGTGTGTGAAGTCAAAATGAGGTGTGTGACGTCATAAAATGGAGGTGTGTGAAGTCATAGAATGGAGGTGTGTGAAATCGTAGAAAGGAGGTTTGTGAAGTCACAGATTGGAGGTGTGTGAAGTAATAGAATGGAGGTGGGTGAAGTCACGGAAGGGAGGTGTGCGAAGTCACAGATTGGATTTGTATGAAGTCACAGAATGGAGGTGTGTGAAGTCACAGAATGGAGGTGTGTGAAATCATAGAATGGATATGTGTGAAGTCAAAAAGGTGGTGTGAGAAGTCACAAATGTAAGTGTGTGAAGTCACAGAATGGAGGTGTGTGAAGTCAAAATGGAGGTGTGTGAAGTCAAAGAATATAGGTGTGTGAGGTCATCGAATGGAGGTGTGTGAAATCACAGAATGGAGGTGTGTGAAGTCAGAATGAAGGTGTGCGAAGTCATAGAATGGAGGTGTGTGAAGTCACAGAATGGAGGTGTGGGAAGTCACAGAATGGCGGTGTGTGAAGTCACAGAATGGAGGTGTGTGAACTCAGAATGGAGGTATGTAAAGTCACAGAATGGAGGTGTGTGAAGTCAGAGAATGGAAGTGTGTGAAGTCATAGAAGGGAGGTGTGTGAAGTCACAGAATGGATGGTATGAACTCATAGAATGGAGGTGTGTGAAGTCACAGAATGGAGGTGTGTGAAGTCATAGAATAGAGGTGTGTGAAGTCATAGAATGGAAGTGTGTGAAGTCATAGAATGGAGGTGTGTGAAGTCACAGATTGGATGGTATGAACTCATAGAATGGAGGTGTGTGAAGTCTCAGAATGGAGGTGTGTGAAGTCACAGAATGGAGGTTTGTGAAGTCATATAATGGAGGTATATGAAGTCATAGAACGGATGTTTCTGAAGTAAGAATGAAGGTGTGTGAAGTCATAGAATGGAGGTGTGTGAAGTCAAAATGAAGGTGTGTGAACTCATAGAATGGAGGTGTGCGAACTCATAGAATGGAGGTGTGTGAAGTCATGGAATGGAGATGTGTGAAGTCAAAGAATTGAGGTGTGTGAAGTCAAACAATAGAGGTGTGTGAAGTCACAGAAGGAAGGTGTGTGAAGTCACAGAATGGAAGTGTGTGAAGTCAAAACGGAGGTGTGTCAAGTCAGAGAATGGAGTTGTGTGAAGTCACAGAATGGAGGTGTGTGAAGTCAAAAAATGGTGTGTGAAGTCACAAATGGAGGTGTGTGAAGTCACCGAAAGAAGGTGTGTGAAGTCATCGAATGGATGTGTGTGAAGCCAGAATAGAGGTGTGCGAAGTCATAGAATGGAGGTGTGTGAAGTCAGAGTGGAGGTGTGTGAAGCCATAGAATGGAGGTGTGTGAAGTCAGAATAGAGGCGAGTGAACTCATAGAATGGAGGTGTGTGGAGTCACAAAGGCGGTGTGTGAAGTCATAGAATGGTGGTGTGTGAAGTCACAGAATGGAGGTGTGGAAGTCAAAGAATGGAGCTGTGTGAAGTCAGAATGGAGGTGTGAGAAGTCACAGAATGGAGGTGTGTGAATTAAGAATGGAGGTGAGTAAAGTCATAGAATGGAGGTGTGTGAAGTCATACAATGGAGGTTGTGAAGTCATACAATGGAGGTGTGTGAAATCATAGAATGGAGGTGTTTGAAGTCACAGAATGGAAGTGTGTGAAGTCATAGAATGGAGGTGTGTGAAGTCACAGAATGGAGGTGTGTCAAGTCATAAAATGGAGGTGTGTGAATTCAGAATGGAGGTGTGTGAAGTCACAGAATGGAGGTGTGTGAAGTCATAGATGGGGGTGTGTGAAGTCATAGTATGGAGGTGTGTGAAATCATAGAATGGAGTTTTGTGAAGTCACAGAATGGAGCTCTGTGAAGTCAGAATGCAGGTGTGTGAAGTCAGAGAATGGAGGTGTGTGAAGTCAGAATGGAGGTGTGTTAAATCATAGAATCGAGATGTGTGAAGTCAAAATGGAGGTGTGTGAAGTCATAGAATGGAGGTGTGTGAAGTCACAGAATTGAGGTGTGTGAAGTCATAGAATGGAGGAGTGTGATGTCATAGAATGGAGATGTGTGAAGTTACAGAATGATGGTGTGTGAAGTCACAGAATGGAGGTGTGTGAACTCAGAATGGAGGTAGGTGAAGTCACAGAATGGAGGTGTGTGAAGTCACAGAATGGAGGTGTGTGAACTCACAATGGAAGTGTGTGAAATCACAGAATGGAGGTTTGTGAAGTCATATAATGGAGGTGTTTGAAGTCATAGAATGGATGTTTCTGAGGTAAGAATGAAGGTGAGTGAAGTCATAGAATGGAGGTGTGTGAAGTCAAAATGAAGGTGTGTGAACTCATAGAATGGACGTGTGTGAACTCATAGAATGGAGGTGTGTGAAGTCTTCGAATGGAGGTATGAGAAGTCACAGAATGTAGATGTGTGAAATCAGAATGGAGCTGTGTGAACTCATAGAATGCAAGTGTGTGAAATCACAATGGAGGTGTGTGAAGTCATAGAATGGAGGTGTGTGAAGTCACAGAATGGAGCTGTGTGAAGTCATAGAATGGAGCTGGGTGAAGTCATAGAATGGAGGTGTGTGAAATCATAGAATGGAGGAGTGTGAAGTTAGAATGGAGGTGTGTGAAGTCATAGAATGGAGGTGTGTGACGTCACAATGGAAGTGTGTGAAGTCATAGAATGGAGGTGTGTGAAGTCATACAATGAAGGTGTGTGAAGTCAGAATGGAGGTGGGTGAAGTCATAGAATGGAGGAGTGTGATGTCATAGAATGGAGATGTGTGAAGTCACAGATTGATGGTGTGTGAAGTCACAGAATGGAGGTGTGTGAACTCAGAATGGAGGTAGGTGAAGTCACAGAATGGAGGTGTGTGAAGTCACAGAATGGAGGTGTGTGAACTCAGAATGGAAGTGTATTAAATCACAGAATGGAGGTTTGTGAAGTCATATAATGGAGGTGTTTGAAGTCATAGAATGGATGTTTCTGAGGTAAGAATGAAGGTGAGTGAAGTCATAGAATGGAGGTGTGTGAAGTCAAAATGAAGGTTTGTGAACTGATAGAATGGACGTGTGTGAACTCATAGAATGGAGGTGTGTGAAGTCATCGAATGGAGGTATGAGAAGTCACAGAATGGAGATGTGTGAATTCAGAATGGAGGTTAGTGAAGTCATATAATGGAGGTGTGTGAAGTCATAGAATGGAGGTGTGTGAAGTCATAGAATGTATGTTTGTGAAGTAAGAATGAAGGTGTGTGAAGTCATAGAATCGAGGTGTGTGAAGTCACAGAATGGAGGTGTGTGAAGTCATAGAATGGAGGTGTGTGAAGTCACAGAATGGAGGTGTGTGAAGTCACAGAATGGAGGGGTGTGAAGTCATAGAATTGAAGTGTGTGAAGTCATAGAATGGAGGTGTGTGAAGTCAGATTGGAGGTGTGTGAAGTCACAGAATGGAGGTGTGTGAACTCAGAATGGAGGTGTGTGAAGTCACAGAATGGAGGTTTGTGAAGTCATATAATGGAGGTGTTTGAAGTCATAGAATGGATGTTTCTGAGGTAAGAATGAAGGTGATTGAAGTCATAGAATGGAGGTGTGAAGTCAAAATGAAGGTGTGTGAACTCATAGAATGGACGTGTGTGAACTCATAGAATGGAGGTGTGTGAAGTCATCGAATGGAGGTGTGTGAAGTCAGAATGGAGGTGTGAGAAGTAATAGAATGGAGGTGTGTGAATTCAGAATGGAGGTGAGTGAAGTCATAGAATGGAGGTGTGTGAAGTCAGAATGGAGGTATGAGAAGTCACAGAATGGAGATGTGTGAATTCAGAATGGAGGTTAGCGAAGTCATATAATGGAGGTGTGTGAAGTCATAGAATGGAGGTGTGTGAAGTCATACAATGGAGGTGTGGGAAATCATAGAATGGAGGTGTTTGAATTCACAGAATGGAGGTGTGTGAAGTCAGAGTGGAGATGTGTGAAGACATAAAATTGAGGTGTGAAATCAAAATGGAGCTGTGTGAACTCATAGAATGCAGGTGTGTGAAATCACAATGGAGGTGTGTGAAGTCATAGAATGGAGGTGTGTGAAGTCACAGAATAGAGGTGTGTGAAGTCATAGAATGGAGCTGGGTGAAGTCATAGAATGGAGGTGTGTGAAATCATAGAATGGAGGAGTGTGAAGTTAGAATGGAGGTGTGTGAAGTCATAGAATGGAGGTGTGTGACGTCACAATGGAAGTGTGTGAAGTCATAGAATGGAGGTGTGTGAAGTCATACAATGAAGGTGTGTAAAGTCAGAATGGAGGTGTGTGAAGTCACAGAATGGAGGTGTGTGAACTCAGAATGGAGGTGTGTGAAGTCATAGATGGAGGTGTGTGAAGTCATAGTATGGAGGTGTGTGAAATCATAGAATGGATTTTTGTTGAGTCACAGAATGGAGCTGTGTGAAGCCAGAATGGAGGAGTGTGAAGTCATAGAATGGAGGTGTGTGAAGTCAGAATGGAGGTGTGTGAACTCATAGAATGGAGGTGTGTGAAGTCACAATGGAGGTGTGTGAAATCATAGAATGGAGGTGTGTGAAGTCACAAAATGGAGGTGTGTGAAGTCATAGAATGGAGGTGTGTGAAGTCATAGAATGGAGGTGTGTGACGTCACAGAATGGAGTTGTGTGAAGTCATAGAATGGAGCGTTGTGAAGTCAGAATGGAGGTGTGTAAAGTCACAGGATGGAGGTGTGTCAATTCAGAATGGAGGTGTGTGAAGTCATAGAATGGAGGTGTGTGAAGTCAAATTGGAGGTGTGTGAACTCATAGAATGGAGGTGTGTAAACTCAGAATGGAGGTGTGTGAAGACATAGAATGGAGGTGTGTGAAGTTATAAAATGGAGGTGTGTGAAGTCATAGAATGGAAGTGTGTGAAGTCATAGAATGGAGGTGTTTGAAGTCACAGAATGCACGGTACGAAGTCATAGAATGGAGGTGTGTGAAGTCACACAATTGAGGTGTTTGAAGTCATATATTAGAGGTGTGTGAAGTCAAAATGGATGTGTGAAATCATAGAATGGAGGTGTGTGAAATCATAGAATGAGGGTGTGTGAGGTCTTAGAATGGAGGTGTGTGAAGTCAGAATGGAGATGTATGAACTCAGAATGGAGGTGTGTGAAGTCACAGAATAGAGGTGTCTGAACTCAGAATGGAGGTGTGTGAAGTCACAGAATAGAGGTGTGTGAAGTCGTAGAATGGAAGTGTGTGAAGTCATAGAATGGAAGTGTGTGAAGTCAGAATGGAGATGTGTGAAGTCACAGAATGGAGGTTTGTGAAATCATAGAATGGAGGTGTGTGAAGTCATAGAATGGATGTTTCTGAAGTAAAAATGAAGGTGTGTGAAGTCATAGAAAGAGGTGTGGGAAGTCATAGAATGGAGGAATGTAAAGTCATAGAATGCAGGCGAGTGAAGTCACAGATTCGAGGTCTGTGAAGTCATAGAATGGAGGTGTGTGATATCAGAATGGAGGTGTGCGAAGTCATAGAATAGAGGTATGTGAAGTCAGAATGGAGGTGTGTGAAGTCATAGAATGGAGGTGTGTCAAGTCAGAATGGAGGTGTGTGAACTCATAGAATGGAGGTGTGTGACGTCACAATGGAAGTGTGTGAAGTCATAGAATGGAGGTGTGTGATATCATATAATGGAGGTGTGTGAAGTCACAGAATGGAGCTGTGCGAAGTCAGAATGGAGGTGTGAAGTCATAGAATATAGGTGGGTGAAGTCATAGAAAGGAGGTGTGGGAAGTCAGAGAATGGAGGAGTGTGAAGTCATAGAGTGGAGGTGAGTGAAGTCACAGATTCGAGGTCGGTGAAGTCATAGAATGGAGGTGTGTGAAGTCAGAATGGAGGTGTGTGAAGTCATAGAATGGAGCTGTGTGAAATCACAGAATGGAGGTGCGTGAAGTCACAGAATGGAGGTGTGTGAAGTCACAGAATGGAGGTGTGTGAAGTCAAAGAATGGAGGTGTGTGAAGTCATAGAATGGAGGTGTGTGAAGTCATGGAATGTATGTTTGTGAAGTAAGAATGAAGGTGTGTGAAGTCATAGAATGGAGGTGTGTGAAGTCACAGAATAGAGGTGTGTGAAGTCATCGTATGAAGGTATGTGAAATCATAGAATGGAAGTGTGTGAAGTCATAGAATGGAGGTGTGCAAAGTCATACAATGAAGCTGTGTGAAGTCATAGAATGGAGGTGTGTGAGGTCACAGAAGAGAGGTGTGTGAAGTCACATAATGGAGGTGTGAGAAGTCAAAATGGAGGTGTGTGACGTCATAAAATGGAGGTGTGTGAAGTCATAGATTGGAGCTGTGTGAAATCATAGAGTGGAGGTTTGTGAAGTCACAGAATGGAGGTGTGTGAAGTCACAGAATGGAGGTTTGTGAGGTCATAGAATGGAGGTAGTGAAGTCACAGAATGGAGTTGTGTGAAGTCATAGAATGGAGGGGTGTGAAGTCAGAGAATGGAGGTGTGTGAAGTCACAGAATTGAGGTGCGTGAACTCAGAATGGAGATGTGTAAAGTCACAGATTGGAGTTGTGTGAAGTCATAGAATTGAGGTGTGTGAAATCACAGAATGGAGGTGTGTGAATTCATAGAATGGAGGTGTGACACCTCAGAATGGAGGTGTGTGAAATCGCAGAATGGAGGTGTGTGAGGTCACAGAATGGAGGTGTGTGAACTCACAATGCAGGTGTGTGAAGTCACGGAATGGCGGTGTGTGAAGTCATAGAATGGAAGTGTGTGAAGTCATAAAATGGAGGTGTGTGAAGTCACAGAAGCGAGGTGTGTGGAGTCACATAATGGAAGTGTGTGAAGTCAAAATGGAGGTGTGTGACGTCATAAAATGTAGGTGTGTGAAGTCATAGTTTGGAGGTGTGTGAAATCATAGAATGGAGGTTTGTGAAGTCACAGAATGGAGGTGTGTGAAATCACAGAATGGAGGTTTGTGAAGTCACAGAATGGAGGTGTGTGAAGTCACAGAATGGAGGTGCGTGAACTCAGAATGGAGATGTGTAAAGTCACAGAATGGAGGTTTGTGAGGTCATAGAATGGAGGTAGTGAAGTCACAGAATGGAGGTGTGTGAACTCAGAATGGAGGTAGGTGAAGTCACAGAATGGAGGTGTGTGAAGTCACAGAATGGAGGTGTGTGAACTCAGAATGGAAGTGTATTAAATCACAGAATGGAGGTTTGTGAAGTCATATAATGGAGGTGTTTGAAGTCATAGAATGGATGTTTCTGAGGTAAGAATGAAGGTGAGTGAAGTCATAGAATGGAGGTGTGTGAAGTCAAAATGAAGGTTTGTGAACTGATAGAATGGACGTGTGTGAACTCATAGAATGGAGGTGTGTGAAGTCATCGAATGGAGGTATGAGAAGTCACAGAATGGAGATGTGTGAATTCAGAATGGAGGTTAGTGAAGTCATATAATGGAGGTGTGTGAAGTCATAGAATGGAGGTGTGTGAAGTCATAGAATGTATGTTTGTGAAGTAAGAATGAAGGTGTGTGAAGTCATAGAATCGAGGTGTGTGAAGTCACAGAATGGAGGTGTGTGAAGTCATAGAATGGAGGTGTGTGAAGTCACAGAATGGAGGTGTGTGAAGTCACAGAATGGAGGGGTGTGAAGTCATAGAATTGAAGTGTGTGAAGTCATAGAATGGAGGTGTGTGAAGTCAGATTGGAGGTGTGTGAAGTCACAGAATGGAGGTGTGTGAACCCAGAATGGAGGTGTGTGAAGTCACAGAATGGAGGTTTGTGAAGTCATATAATGGAGGTGTTTGAAGTCATAGAATGGATGTTTCTGAGGTAAGAATGAAGGTGATTGAAGTCATAGAATGGAGGTGTGAAGTCAAAATGAAGGTGTGTGAACTCATAGAATGGACGTGTGTGAACTCATAGAATGGAGGTGTGTGAAGTCATCGAATGGAGGTGTGTGAAGTCAGAATGGAGGTGTGAGAAGTAATAGAATGGAGGTGTGTGAATTCAGAATGGAGGTGAGTGAAGTCATAGAATGGAGGTGTGTGAAGTCAGAATGGAGGTATGAGAAGTCACAGAATGGAGATGTGTGAATTCAGAATGGAGGTTAGCGAAGTCATATAATGGAGGTGTGTGAAGTCATAGAATGGAGGTGTGTGAAGTCATACAATGGAGGTGTGGGAAATCATAGAATGGAGGTGTTTGAATTCACAGAATGGAGGTGTGTGAAGTCAGAGTGGAGATGTGTGAAGACATAAAATTGAGGTGTGAAATCAAAATGGAGCTGTGTGAACTCATAGAATGCAGGTGTGTGAAATCACAATGGAGGTGTGTGAAGTCATAGAATGGAGGTGTGTGAAGTCACAGAATAGAGGTGTGTGAAGTCATAGAATGGAGCTGGGTGAAGTCATAGAATGGAGGTGTGTGAAATCATAGAATGGAGGAGTGTGAAGTTAGAATGGAGGTGTGTGAAGTCATAGAATGGAGGTGTGTGACGTCACAATGGAAGTGTGTGAAGTCATAAATGGAGGTGTGTGAAGTCATACAATGAAGGTGTGTAAAGTCAGAATGGAGGTGTGTGAAGTCACAGAATGGAGGTGTGTGAACTCATAGAATGCAAGTGTGTGAAATCACAATGGAGGTGTGTGAAGTCATAGAATGGAGGTGTGTGAAGTCACAGAATGGAGCTGTGTGAAGTCATAGAATGGAGCTGGGTGAAGTCATAGAATGGAGGTGTGTGAAATCATAGAATGGAGGAGTGTGAAGTTAGAATGGAGGTGTGTGAAGTCATAGAATGGAGGTGTGTGACGTCACAATGGAAGTGTGTGAAGTCATAGAATGGAGGTGTGTGAAGTCATACAATGAAGGTGTGTGAAGTCAGAATGGAGGTGGGTGAAGTCATAGAATGGAGGAGTGTGATGTCATAGAATGGAGATGTGTGAAGTCACAGATTGATGGTGTGTGAAGTCACAGAATGGAGGTGTGTGAACTCAGAATGGAGGTAGGTGAAGTCACAGAATGGAGGTGTGTGAAGTCACAGAATGGAGGTGTGTGAACTCAGAATGGAAGTGTATTAAATCACAGAATGGAGGTTTGTGAAGTCATATAATGGAGGTGTTTGAAGTCATAGAATGGATGTTTCTGAGGTAAGAATGAAGGTGAGTGAAGTCATAGAATGGAGGTGTGTGAAGTCAAAATGAAGGTTTGTGAACTGATAGAATGGACGTGTGTGAACTCATAGAATGGAGGTGTGTGAAGTCATCGAATGGAGGTATGAGAAGTCACAGAATGGAGATGTGTGAATTCAGAATGGAGGTTAGTGAAGTCATATAATGGAGGTGTGTGAAGTCATAGAATGGAGGTGTGTGAAGTCATAGAATGTATGTTTGTGAAGTAAGAATGAAGGTGTGTGAAGTCATAGAATCGAGGTGTGTGAAGTCACAGAATGGAGGTGTGTGAAGTCATAGAATGGAGGTGTGTGAAGTCACAGAATGGAGGTGTGTGAAGTCACAGAATGGAGGGGTGTGAAGTCATAGAATTGAAGTGTGTGAAGTCATAGAATGGAGGTGTGTGAAGTCAGATTGGAGGTGTGTGAAGTCACAGAATGGAGGTGTGTGAACTCAGAATGGAGGTGTGTGAAGTCACAGAATGGAGGTTTGTGAAGTCATATAATGGAGGTGTTTGAAGTCATAGAATGGATGTTTCTGAGGTAAGAATGAAGGTGATTGAAGTCATAGAATGGAGGTGTGAAGTCAAAATGAAGGTGTGTGAACTCATAGAATGGACGTGTGTGAACTCATAGAATGGAGGTGTGTGAAGTCATCGAATGGAGGTGTGTGAAGTCAGAATGGAGGTGTGAGAAGTAATAGAATGGAGGTGTGTGAATTCAGAATGGAGGTGAGTGAAGTCATAGAATGGAGGTGTGTGAAGTCAGAATGGAGGTATGAGAAGTCACAGAATGGAGATGTGTGAATTCAGAATGGAGGTTAGCGAAGTCATATAATGGAGGTGTGTGAAGTCATAGAATGGAGGTGTGTGAAGTCATACAATGGAGGTGTGGGAAATCATAGAATGGAGGTGTTTGAATTCACAGAATGGAGGTGTGTGAAGTCAGAGTGGAGATGTGTGAAGACATAAAATTGAGGTGTGAAATCAAAATGGAGCTGTGTGAACTCATAGAATGCAGGTGTGTGAAATCACAATGGAGGTGTGTGAAGTCATAGAATGGAGGTGTGTGAAGTCACAGAATAGAGGTGTGTGAAGTCATAGAATGGAGCTGGGTGAAGTCATAGAATGGAGGTGTGTGAAATCATAGAATGGAGGAGTGTGAAGTTAGAATGGAGGTGTGTGAAGTCATAGAATGGAGGTGTGTGACGTCACAATGGAAGTGTGTGAAGTCATAGAATGGAGGTGTGTGAAGTCATACAATGAAGGTGTGTAAAGTCAGAATGGAGGTGTGTGAAGTCACAGAATGGAGGTGTGTGAACTCAGAATGGAGGTGTGTGAAGTCATAGATGGAGGTGTGTGAAGTCATAGTATGGAGGTGTGTGAAATCATAGAATGGATTTTTGTTGAGTCACAGAATGGAGCTGTGTGAAGCCAGAATGGAGGAGTGTGAAGTCATAGAATGGAGGTGTGTGAAGTCAGAATGGAGGTGTGTGAACTCATAGAATGGAGGTGTGTGAAGTCACAATGGAGGTGTGTGAAATCATAGAATGGAGGTGTGTGAAGTCACAAAATGGAGGTGTGTGAAGTCATAGAATGGAGGTGTGTGAAGTCATAGAATGGAGGTGTGTGACGTCACAGAATGGAGTTGTGTGAAGTCATAGAATGGAGCGTTGTGAAGTCAGAATGGAGGTGTGTAAAGTCACAGGATGGAGGTGTGTCAATTCAGAATGGAGGTGTGTGAAGTCATAGAATGGAGGTGTGTGAAGTCAGATTGGAGGTGTGTGAAGTCACAGAATGGAGGTGTGTGAACCCAGAATGGAGGTGTGTGAAGTCACAGAATGGAGGTTTGTGAAGTCATATAATGGAGGTGTTTGAAGTCATAGAATGGATGTTTCTGAGGTAAGAATGAAGGTGATTGAAGTCATAGAATGGAGGTGTGAAGTCAAAATGAAGGTGTGTGAACTCATAGAATGGACGTGTGTGAACTCATAGAATGGAGGTGTGTGAAGTCATCGAATGGAGGTGTGTGAAGTCAGAATGGAGGTGTGAGAAGTAATAGAATGGAGGTGTGTGAATTCAGAATGGAGGTGAGTGAAGTCATAGAATGGAGGTGTGTGAAGTCAGAATGGAGGTATGAGAAGTCACAGAATGGAGATGTGTGAATTCAGAATGGAGGTTAGCGAAGTCATATAATGGAGGTGTGTGAAGTCATAGAATGGAGGTGTGTGAAGTCATACAATGGAGGTGTGGGAAATCATAGAATGGAGGTGTTTGAATTCACAGAATGGAGGTGTGTGAAGTCAGAGTGGAGATGTGTGAAGACATAAAATTGAGGTGTGAAATCAAAATGGAGCTGTGTGAACTCATAGAATGCAGGTGTGTGAAATCACAATGGAGGTGTGTGAAGTCATAGAATGGAGGTGTGTGAAGTCACAGAATAGAGGTGTGTGAAGTCATAGAATGGAGCTGGGTGAAGTCATAGAATGGAGGTGTGTGAAATCATAGAATGGAGGAGTGTGAAGTTAGAATGGAGGTGTGTGAAGTCATAGAATGGAGGTGTGTGACGTCACAATGGAAGTGTGTGAAGTCATAAATGGAGGTGTGTGAAGTCATACAATGAAGGTGTGTAAAGTCAGAATGGAGGTGTGTGAAGTCACAGAATGGAGGTGTGTGAACTCATAGAATGCAAGTGTGTGAAATCACAATGGAGGTGTGTGAAGTCATAGAATGGAGGTGTGTGAAGTCACAGAATGGAGCTGTGTGAAGTCATAGAATGGAGCTGGGTGAAGTCATAGAATGGAGGTGTGTGAAATCATAGAATGGAGGAGTGTGAAGTTAGAATGGAGGTGTGTGAAGTCATAGAATGGAGGTGTGTGACGTCACAATGGAAGTGTGTGAAGTCATAGAATGGAGGTGTGTGAAGTCATACAATGAAGGTGTGTGAAGTCAGAATGGAGGTGGGTGAAGTCATAGAATGGAGGAGTGTGATGTCATAGAATGGAGATGTGTGAAGTCACAGATTGATGGTGTGTGAAGTCACAGAATGGAGGTGTGTGAACTCAGAATGGAGGTAGGTGAAGTCACAGAATGGAGGTGTGT
This sequence comes from Megascapheus bottae, assembly GCA_024803745.1. NCBI lineage: Eukaryota > Metazoa > Chordata > Mammalia > Rodentia > Geomyidae > Megascapheus > Megascapheus bottae. The sequence continues at coordinate 30,236 of JANJXV010002073.1, forward strand.
GAAGTCACAGAATGGAGGTGTGTGAACTCAGAATGGAAGTGTATTAAATCACAGAATGGAGGTTTGTGAAGTCATATAATGGAGGTGTTTGAAGTCATAGAATGGATGTTTCTGAGGTAAGAATGAAGGTGAGTGAAGTCATAGAATGGAGGTGTGTGAAGTCAAAATGAAGGTTTGTGAACTGATAGAATGGACGTGTGTGAACTCATAGAATGGAGGTGTGTGAAGTCATCGAATGGAGGTATGAGAAGTCACAGAATGGAGATGTGTGAATTCAGAATGGAGGTTAGTGAAGTCATATAATGGAGGTGTGTGAAGTCATAGAATGGAGGTGTGTGAAGTCATAGAATGTATGTTTGTGAAGTAAGAATGAAGGTGTGTGAAGTCATAGAATCGAGGTGTGTGAAGTCACAGAATGGAGGTGTGTGAAGTCATAGAATGGAGGTGTGTGAAGTCACAGAATGGAGGTGTGTGAAGTCACAGAATGGAGGGGTGTGAAGTCATAGAATTGAAGTGTGTGAAGTCATAGAATGGAGGTGTGTGAAGTCAGATTGGAGGTGTGTGAAGTCACAGAATGGAGGTGTGTGAACTCAGAATGGAGGTGTGTGAAGTCACAGAATGGAGGTTTGTGAAGTCATATAATGGAGGTGTTTGAAGTCATAGAATGGATGTTTCTGAGGTAAGAATGAAGGTGATTGAAGTCATAGAATGGAGGTGTGAAGTCAAAATGAAGGTGTGTGAACTCATAGAATGGACGTGTGTGAACTCATAGAATGGAGGTGTGTGAAGTCATCGAATGGAGGTGTGTGAAGTCAGAATGGAGGTGTGAGAAGTAATAGAATGGAGGTGTGTGAATTCAGAATGGAGGTGAGTGAAGTCATAGAATGGAGGTGTGTGAAGTCAGAATGGAGGTATGAGAAGTCACAGAATGGAGATGTGTGAATTCAGAATGGAGGTTAGCGAAGTCATATAATGGAGGTGTGTGAAGTCATAGAATGGAGGTGTGTGAAGTCATACAATGGAGGTGTGGGAAATCATAGAATGGAGGTGTTTGAATTCACAGAATGGAGGTGTGTGAAGTCAGAGTGGAGATGTGTGAAGACATAAAATTGAGGTGTGAAATCAAAATGGAGCTGTGTGAACTCATAGAATGCAGGTGTGTGAAATCACAATGGAGGTGTGTGAAGTCATAGAATGGAGGTGTGTGAAGTCACAGAATAGAGGTGTGTGAAGTCATAGAATGGAGCTGGGTGAAGTCATAGAATGGAGGTGTGTGAAATCATAGAATGGAGGAGTGTGAAGTTAGAATGGAGGTGTGTGAAGTCATAGAATGGAGGTGTGTGACGTCACAATGGAAGTGTGTGAAGTCATAGAATGGAGGTGTGTGAAGTCATACAATGAAGGTGTGTAAAGTCAGAATGGAGGTGTGTGAAGTCACAGAATGGAGGTGTGTGAACTCAGAATGGAGGTGTGTGAAGTCATAGATGGAGGTGTGTGAAGTCATAGTATGGAGGTGTGTGAAATCATAGAATGGATTTTTGTTGAGTCACAGAATGGAGCTGTGTGAAGCCAGAATGGAGGAGTGTGAAGTCATAGAATGGAGGTGTGTGAAGTCAGAATGGAGGTGTGTGAACTCATAGAATGGAGGTGTGTGAAGTCACAATGGAGGTGTGTGAAATCATAGAATGGAGGTGTGTGAAGTCACAAAATGGAGGTGTGTGAAGTCATAGAATGGAGGTGTGTGAAGTCATAGAATGGAGGTGTGTGACGTCACAGAATGGAGTTGTGTGAAGTCATAGAATGGAGCGTTGTGAAGTCAGAATGGAGGTGTGTAAAGTCACAGGATGGAGGTGTGTCAATTCAGAATGGAGGTGTGTGAAGTCATAGAATGGAGGTGTGTGAAGTCAAATTGGAGGTGTGTGAACTCATAGAATGGAGGTGTGTAAACTCAGAATGGAGGTGTGTGAAGACATAGAATGGAGGTGTGTGAAGTTATAAAATGGAGGTGTGTGAAGTCATAGAATGGAAGTGTGTGAAGTCATAGAATGGAGGTGTTTGAAGTCACAGAATGCACGGTACGAAGTCATAGAATGGAGGTGTGTGAAGTCACACAATTGAGGTGTTTGAAGTCATATATTAGAGGTGTGTGAAGTCAAAATGGATGTGTGAAATCATAGAATGGAGGTGTGTGAAATCATAGAATGAGGGTGTGTGAGGTCTTAGAATGGAGGTGTGTGAAGTCAGAATGGAGATGTATGAACTCAGAATGGAGGTGTGTGAAGTCACAGAATAGAGGTGTCTGAACTCAGAATGGAGGTGTGTGAAGTCACAGAATAGAGGTGTGTGAAGTCGTAGAATGGAAGTGTGTGAAGTCATAGAATGGAAGTGTGTGAAGTCAGAATGGAGATGTGTGAAGTCACAGAATGGAGGTTTGTGAAATCATAGAATGGAGGTGTGTGAAGTCATAGAATGGATGTTTCTGAAGTAAAAATGAAGGTGTGTGAAGTCATAGAAAGAGGTGTGGGAAGTCATAGAATGGAGGAATGTAAAGTCATAGAATGCAGGCGAGTGAAGTCACAGATTCGAGGTCTGTGAAGTCATAGAATGGAGGTGTGTGATATCAGAATGGAGGTGTGCGAAGTCATAGAATAGAGGTATGTGAAGTCAGAATGGAGGTGTGTGAAGTCATAGAATGGAGGTGTGTCAAGTCAGAATGGAGGTGTGTGAACTCATAGAATGGAGGTGTGTGACGTCACAATGGAAGTGTGTGAAGTCATAGAATGGAGGTGTGTGATATCATATAATGGAGGTGTGTGAAGTCACAGAATGGAGCTGTGCGAAGTCAGAATGGAGGTGTGAAGTCATAGAATATAGGTGGGTGAAGTCATAGAAAGGAGGTGTGGGAAGTCAGAGAATGGAGGAGTGTGAAGTCATAGAGTGGAGGTGAGTGAAGTCACAGATTCGAGGTCGGTGAAGTCATAGAATGGAGGTGTGTGAAGTCAGAATGGAGGTGTGTGAAGTCATAGAATGGAGCTGTGTGAAATCACAGAATGGAGGTGCGTGAAGTCACAGAATGGAGGTGTGTGAAGTCACAGAATGGAGGTGTGTGAAGTCAAAGAATGGAGGTGTGTGAAGTCATAGAATGGAGGTGTGTGAAGTCATGGAATGTATGTTTGTGAAGTAAGAATGAAGGTGTGTGAAGTCATAGAATGGAGGTGTGTGAAGTCACAGAATAGAGGTGTGTGAAGTCATCGTATGAAGGTATGTGAAATCATAGAATGGAAGTGTGTGAAGTCATAGAATGGAGGTGTGCAAAGTCATACAATGAAGCTGTGTGAAGTCATAGAATGGAGGTGTGTGAGGTCACAGAAGAGAGGTGTGTGAAGTCACATAATGGAGGTGTGAGAAGTCAAAATGGAGGTGTGTGACGTCATAAAATGGAGGTGTGTGAAGTCATAGATTGGAGCTGTGTGAAATCATAGAGTGGAGGTTTGTGAAGTCACAGAATGGAGGTGTGTGAAGTCACAGAATGGAGGTTTGTGAGGTCATAGAATGGAGGTAGTGAAGTCACAGAATGGAGTTGTGTGAAGTCATAGAATGGAGGGGTGTGAAGTCAGAGAATGGAGGTGTGTGAAGTCACAGAATTGAGGTGCGTGAACTCAGAATGGAGATGTGTAAAGTCACAGATTGGAGTTGTGTGAAGTCATAGAATTGAGGTGTGTGAAATCACAGAATGGAGGTGTGTGAATTCATAGAATGGAGGTGTGACACCTCAGAATGGAGGTGTGTGAAATCGCAGAATGGAGGTGTGTGAGGTCACAGAATGGAGGTGTGTGAACTCACAATGCAGGTGTGTGAAGTCACGGAATGGCGGTGTGTGAAGTCATAGAATGGAAGTGTGTGAAGTCATAAAATGGAGGTGTGTGAAGTCACAGAAGCGAGGTGTGTGGAGTCACATAATGGAAGTGTGTGAAGTCAAAATGGAGGTGTGTGACGTCATAAAATGTAGGTGTGTGAAGTCATAGTTTGGAGGTGTGTGAAATCATAGAATGGAGGTTTGTGAAGTCACAGAATGGAGGTGTGTGAAATCACAGAATGGAGGTTTGTGAAGTCACAGAATGGAGGTGTGTGAAGTCACAGAATGGAGGTGCGTGAACTCAGAATGGAGATGTGTAAAGTCACAGAATGGAGGTTTGTGAGGTCATAGAATGGAGGTAGTGAAGTCACAGAATGGAGGTGTGTGAACTCAGAATGGAGGTAGGTGAAGTCACAGAATGGAGGTGTGTGAAGTCACAGAATGGAGGTGTGTGAACTCAGAATGGAAGTGTATTAAATCACAGAATGGAGGTTTGTGAAGTCATATAATGGAGGTGTTTGAAGTCATAGAATGGATGTTTCTGAGGTAAGAATGAAGGTGAGTGAAGTCATAGAATGGAGGTGTGTGAAGTCAAAATGAAGGTTTGTGAACTGATAGAATGGACGTGTGTGAACTCATAGAATGGAGGTGTGTGAAGTCATCGAATGGAGGTATGAGAAGTCACAGAATGGAGATGTGTGAATTCAGAATGGAGGTTAGTGAAGTCATATAATGGAGGTGTGTGAAGTCATAGAATGGAGGTGTGTGAAGTCATAGAATGTATGTTTGTGAAGTAAGAATGAAGGTGTGTGAAGTCATAGAATCGAGGTGTGTGAAGTCACAGAATGGAGGTGTGTGAAGTCATAGAATGGAGGTGTGTGAAGTCACAGAATGGAGGTGTGTGAAGTCACAGAATGGAGGGGTGTGAAGTCATAGAATTGAAGTGTGTGAAGTCATAGAATGGAGGTGTGTGAAGTCAGATTGGAGGTGTGTGAAGTCACAGAATGGAGGTGTGTGAACTCAGAATGGAGGTGTGTGAAGTCACAGAATGGAGGTTTGTGAAGTCATATAATGGAGGTGTTTGAAGTCATAGAATGGATGTTTCTGAGGTAAGAATGAAGGTGATTGAAGTCATAGAATGGAGGTGTGAAGTCAAAATGAAGGTGTGTGAACTCATAGAATGGACGTGTGTGAACTCATAGAATGGAGGTGTGTGAAGTCATCGAATGGAGGTGTGTGAAGTCAGAATGGAGGTGTGAGAAGTAATAGAATGGAGGTGTGTGAATTCAGAATGGAGGTGAGTGAAGTCATAGAATGGAGGTGTGTGAAGTCAGAATGGAGGTATGAGAAGTCACAGAATGGAGATGTGTGAATTCAGAATGGAGGTTAGCGAAGTCATATAATGGAGGTGTGTGAAGTCATAGAATGGAGGTGTGTGAAGTCATACAATGGAGGTGTGGGAAATCATAGAATGGAGGTGTTTGAATTCACAGAATGGAGGTGTGTGAAGTCAGAGTGGAGATGTGTGAAGACATAAAATTGAGGTGTGAAATCAAAATGGAGCTGTGTGAACTCATAGAATGCAGGTGTGTGAAATCACAATGGAGGTGTGTGAAGTCATAGAATGGAGGTGTGTGAAGTCACAGAATAGAGGTGTGTGAAGTCATAGAATGGAGCTGGGTGAAGTCATAGAATGGAGGTGTGTGAAATCATAGAATGGAGGAGTGTGAAGTTAGAATGGAGGTGTGTGAAGTCATAGAATGGAGGTGTGTGACGTCACAATGGAAGTGTGTGAAGTCATAGAATGGAGGTGTGTGAAGTCATACAATGAAGGTGTGTAAAGTCAGAATGGAGGTGTGTGAAGTCACAGAATGGAGGTGTGTGAACTCAGAATGGAGGTGTGTGAAGTCATAGATGGAGGTGTGTGAAGTCATAGTATGGAGGTGTGTGAAATCATAGAATGGATTTTTGTTGAGTCACAGAATGGAGCTGTGTGAAGCCAGAATGGAGGAGTGTGAAGTCATAGAATGGAGGTGTGTGAAGTCAGAATGGAGGTGTGTGAACTCATAGAATGGAGGTGTGTGAAGTCACAATGGAGGTGTGTGAAATCATAGAATGGAGGTGTGTGAAGTCACAAAATGGAGGTGTGTGAAGTCATAGAATGGAGGTGTGTGAAGTCATAGAATGGAGGTGTGTGACGTCACAGAATGGAGTTGTGTGAAGTCATAGAATGGAGCGTTGTGAAGTCAGAAAGGAGGTGTGTAAAGTCACAGGATGGAGGTGTGTCAATTCAGAATGGAGGTGTGTGAAGTCACAGAATGGAGGTGTGTGAAGTCAGAATGGAGGTGTGAAATCGCAGAATGGAGGTGGGTGAAGTCATAGAAAGGAGTTGTGGGAAGTCATAGAATGGAGGAGTGTGAAGTCGTAGAGTGGAGGTGAGTGAAGTCAAAGATACGAGGTCTGTGAAGTCGTAGAATGGAGGTGTGTGAATTAAGAATGGAGGTGTGTGAAGTCATAGAATGGAGATATGTGAACTCATAGAACGGAGGTGTGTGACGTCACAATGGAAGTGTGTGAAGTCATAGAATGGAGGTGTGTGAAGTCACAGAATGGAGGTGTGTGAAGTCATACAATGGAGGTGAGTGAAGTCCGAATGGAGTTCTGTGAAGTCACAGAATGGAGGTGTGTGAACTCAGAATGGAGGTGTGTGAAGTCACAGAAGGAGGTGTGTGAAGTCATAGATGTAGGTGTGTGAAGTCATAGTATGGAGGTGTGTGAAATCATAGAATGGAGTTTTGTGAAGTCACAGAATGGAGCTGTGTGAAGTCAGAATGGAGGTGTGTGAAGTCATAGAATGGCTGTGTGAAGTCACAGAATTGAGGTGTGTGAAGTCAAAGAATGGAGGTGTGTGAATTCATAGAATGGAGGTGTGTGAAATCAGAGAATGGATGTGTGTAGTCACAGAATGGAGGTGTTTGAACTCACAATAGAGGTGTGTGAAGTCACAGAATGGAGGTGTGTGAAGTCATAGAATGGAAGTGTGTAAAGTCATAGAATGGAGGTGTGTGAAGTCATAGAATGGATGTGTGTGAAGTCACAGAATTGAGGTGTGTGAAGTCATAGAATGGAGGTGTGTGAATTCATAGAATGGAGGTGTGTGACATCACAGAATGGAGGTGTGTGAAGTCACAGAATGGAGGTGTTTGAACTCACAATAGAGGTGTGTGAAGTCACAGAATGGAGGTGTGTGAAGTCATAGAATGGAAGTGTGTGAAGTCATAGAATGGAGGTGTGTGGAGTCAGAATGGACGTGTGAAGTCACAGAATTGAGGTGTGAGAAGTCACAGAATGGAGGTTTGTGAAGACATACAATGGAGGTGTGTGAAGTCATAGAATGGATGTTTCTAAAGTAAGACTGAATGTGTGTGAAATCATAGAATGGAGGTGTGTGAAGTCAAAACTAAGGTGTGGGAACTCATAGAATAGAGGTGTGTGAAGTCAAAGAATGGAGGTGTGTGAAGTCAAACAATAGAGGTGTGTGAAGTCACAGAATGGAGGTGTGTGAAGTCACAGATTGGAAGTGTGTGAAGTCAAAACGGAGGTGTGTGAAGTCAAAAGGGTGGTGTGTGAAGTCATAAAAGGAGGTGTGTGAAGTCACAGAATGGAGGTATGTGAACTCAGAATGGAGGTGTGTGAAGTCATAGATGGAGGTGTGGGAAGTCATAGTGTGGAGGTGTGTGAAATTATAGAAAGGAGTTTTGTGAACTCACAGAATGGACTGTGTGAAGTCAGAATGGAGGTGTGTGAAGTCATAGAATGGAGGTGTGTGAAGTCAGAATGGAGGTGTGTGAACTCATAGAATGGAGGTGTGTGAAGTCACAATGGAGGTGTGTGAAATCATAGAATGGAGGTGTATGAAGTCACAAAATGGAGGTGTGTGAAATGATAGAATGTGTGTGTGTGAAGTCATAGAATGAATGTTTGTGAAGGAAGAATGAAGGTGTGTGAAGTCACAGAATTGAGGTGTGTGACGTCACAGAATGGAGTTGTGTGAAGTCACAGAATGGAGCTGTGTGAAGTCACATAATGGAGGTGTGTGAAGTCACAGAATGGAGGTGTGTGAAGTCATAGAATGGAGGTGTGTGAAGTCATAGAATGGTGGTGTGTGAAGTAAGATTGGAGGTGTGTGAAGTCACAGAATTGAGGTGTGTGAACACAGAATGGAAGTTTGTGCAGTCACATAATGGAGGTGTGTGAAGTCATAGAATGGAGGTGTGTGAAGTCATTGAATGGAGGTGTGTGAAGTCACAGAATGGAGGTGTGTGAAGTCAGAATGGAGGTGTGAAGTCGCTGAATGGAGTTGGGTGAAATCATAGAAAGGAGGTGTGGGAAGTCATAGAATGGAGGAGTGTGAAGTCATAGAGTGGAGGTGAGTGAAGTCACATTCGAGGTCTATGAAGTCATAGAATGGAGGTGTGTGAAGTCAGAATGGAGGTGTGTGAAGTCATAGAATGGAGATATGTTACCTCATAGAATGGAGGTGTGTGACGTCACAATGGAAGTGTGTGAAGTCATAGAATGGAGGTGTGTGAAGTCACAGAATGGAGGTGTGTGAAGTCATACAATGGAGGTGTGTGAAGTCAGAATGGAGGTGTGTGAAGTCATAGATGGACGTGTGTGAAGTCATAGTATGGAGGTGTGTGAAATCATAGAATGGAGGTTTGTGAAGTCTCAGAATGAAGCTGTGTGAAGTCAGAATGGCAGTGAGTGAAGTCATAGAATGGAAGTGTGTGAAGTCATAAAATGGAGGTGTGTGAATTCACAGAATGGACGGTTTGAAATCATAGAATGGAGGTGTGTGAAGCCACAGAATTGAGGTGTTTGAAGTCATATATTTGAGGTGTGTGAAGTCAAAATGGATGTGTGAAGTCATAGAATGGAGGTGTGTGAAGTCATAGAATGGAAGTGTGTGAAGTCATAGAATGGTAGTGTGTGAAGTCAGAATGGAGGTGTGTGAAGTCACAGAATGGAGGTTTGTGAAGTCATAGAATGGAGGTGTGTGAAGTCATAGAATGGATTTTTCTGAAGTAAGAATGAAGGTGTGTGAAGTCCTAGAATGGAGGTGTGTGAAGTCATAGAATGGAGGTGTGTGAAGTCACAGAATGGAGGTGTGTGAAGTCAGAATGGAGGTGTGTAGTCATAGATTGGAGGTGGGTGAAGTCATAGAAAGAGGTGTGGGTAGTCATAGAGTGCAGGTGAGTGAAGTCACAGATTCGAGGTCTGTGAAATCATAGAATGGAGGTGTGTGATGTCAGATTGGAGGTGTGTGAAGTCAAAGAATGTAGGTGTGTGAAGTCATTGAATGGAGGTGTGTGAAGTCACAGAATGGAGGTGTGTGAAATCAGAAGAGAGGTGTGCAAAGTCATAGAATGGAGGTGTGTGAAGTCAGAATGGAAGTGTATGAAGTCATAGAATGGAGGTGTGTGAAGTCAGGATAGAGGTGTGTGAAGTCATAGAATGGAGGTGTGTGAAGTCACAGAATGGAGGTCTGGGAAGTGACAGAATAGAGGTGTGTGACGTCACAGAATGGAGGTGTGTGAACTCAGAATGGAGGTGTGTAAAGGCACAGAATGGTGGTGTGTGAAGTCATAGAATGGAAGTGTGTCAAGTCATAGAATGGAGCTGTGTGAAGTCACAGAATGGACGTTATGAACTCATAGAATGGAGTTGTGTGAAGTCACAGAATTGAGGTGTTTGAAGTCATATATTGGAGGTGTGTGAAGTCAAAATGCATGTGTGAAGTCACAGAATGGAGGTTTGTGAAGTCATAGAATGGAGGTGTGCGAATGTTTCTGAAGTAAAAATGAAGGTGTGTGAAGTCATGGAATGGAGGTGTGTGAAGTCACAGAATGGAGGTGTTTGAAGTCAGAGTGGAGGTGTGTAGTCATAGATTGGAGGTGGGTGAAGTCATAGAAAGGAGTTGTAAAGTCATAGAATGGAGGAGTGTGAAGTCATAGAGTGCATGTGAGTGAAGTCACAGATTCGAGGTCTGTGAATTCATAGAATGGAGGTGTGTGATGTCAGAATGGAGGTGTGCGAAGTCATAGAATAGAGGTGTGTGAAGTCAGAATGGAGGTGTGTGAAGTCATAGATGGAGTTGTTTGAAGTCATAGTATGGAGGAGTGCGAAATCATAGAATGGAGTTTTGTGAAGTCACAGAATGGAGCTGTGTGAGTTCAGAATGGAGGTGTGTGAAGTCATAGAATGGAGGTGTGTGAAGTCAGAATGGTGGTGTGTGAACTCATAGAATGGAGGTGTGTGACGTCACAATGGAAGTGTGTGAAGTCATAGAATGGAGGTGTGTGAAGTCACAGAATGGAGGTGTGTGAACTCATAAAATGGAGGTATGTGAACTCACAGAATGGAGGTGTGTAAAGTAAGAATGAAGTTGTGTGAAGTCACAGAATGGAGGTGTGTGATGTCAAAGAATGGAGGTTTGTGAAGTCATAGAACGGAGCTGTGTGAAGTCAGAATGGATGTGTGTGAAGTCACAGAATGGAGGTGTGTCAACTCAGAATTTAGGTGTGTGAAGTCAAAGAATGGAGGTGTGTGAAGTCATAGAATGGAGGTGTGTGAAGTCATAGAATGGTGGTGTGTGAAGTTATAGAATGGAGGTGTGTGAAGTCACAGAATGGAGGTGTGTGAAGTCAGAATGGAGGTGTGTAGTGATAGATTGGAGGTGGGTGAATTCATAGAAAGGAGGTGTGGAAGTCATAGAATGGAGGAGTGGGAAGTCATAGAGTGCAGGTGAGTGAAGTCACAGATTCGAGGTCTGTGAAATCATAGAATGGAGGTGTGTGATGTCAGATTTGAGGCGTGTGAAGTCAAAGAATTTAGGTGTGTCAAGTCATTGAATGGACGTGTGTGAAGTCACAGAAAGAAGGTGTGTGAAGTCAGAATGGAGGTGTGTGAACTCATAGAATGGAGGTGTGTGACGTAACAATGGAAGTGTGTGAAGTCATAGAATGGAGGTGTGTGAAGTCACAGAATGGAGGTTTGTGAAGTCATAGAATGGAGGTATGTGAAGTCAAAGAATGGAGGTGTGTAAAGTCATGGAATGTATGTGGGTGAAGTTATAGAATGGATGTTTGTAAAGTAAGAATGAAGGTGTGGAGTCATAGAATGGAGGTCTGTGATGTCAAAGAATGGAGGTGTGTGAAGTCATCGAATGGAGCTGTGTGAAGTCAGAATGGAGGTGTGTAGACATAGATTGGAGGTGGGTGAATTCATAGAAAGGAGGTGTGGGAAGTCATAGAATGTAGGTGTGTGAAGTCACAGAATGGAGGTGTGTGAAGTCATAGATGGAGGTGTGTGAAGTCATAGTATGGAGATATGTGAAATCATAGAATGGAGTTTTGTGAAGTCACAGAATGGAGTTGTGTGAGTCAGAATTGAGGTGTGTGAAGTCATGGAATGTAGATGTGTGAAGTCATAGAATGGAGTATTGTGAAGTCACCGAAGGGAGGTTTGTGAAGTCATAGAATGGAGGTATGAGAAATCAAATTAGACGGGTGTGAAGTCGGAGAATGGAGGTGTGTGAAGTCATAGAATGGAGGTGGGTGAAGTCATAGAATGGAGGTGTGTGAATTCAGATTGGAGGTGTGTGAAGTCATAGAATGGAGGTGTGTCAACTCAGAAAGGAGGTGTGTGAAGTCATAGAATTGAGGTGAGTGAAGTCATAGAATGGAGGTCTGTGAACTCATAGAATGGAGGTGTGTGACGTCACAATGGAAGTTTGTGAAGTCATAGAATGGAGGTGTGTGAAGTCACAGAATGGAGGTGTGTGAAGTCATAAAATGGAGGTGTGTGAAGTCAGAATGCAGGTGTGTGAAGTCACAGAATGGAGGTGTGTGAACTCAGAATGGAGGTGTGTAAAGTCATAGATGGAGGTGTGTAAAGTCATAGTATGGAGATATGTGAAATCATAGAATGGAGTTTTGTGAAGTCACAGAATGGAGTTGTGTGAGTCAGAATTGAAGAGTGTGAAGTCATAGAATGTAGATGTGTGACGTCATAGAATGGAGTATTGTGAAGTCACCGAAGTGAGGTTTGTGAAGTCATATAATGGAGGAATGATAAATCAAATTAGAGGGGTGTGAAGTCGGAGAATGGAGGTGTGTGAAGTCATAGAATGGAGATGGTTGAAGTCATAGAATGGAGGTGGGTGAAGTCATAGAATCGAAGTGTGTGAAGTCACTGAATGGACGGGTTTAAAGTCATAGAATGGAGGTGTGTGAAGTCAGAGAATTGAGCTGTTTGAAGTCATATATTGGAGGTGTGTGAAGTCAAAATGGATGTGTGAAGTCATAGAATGTAGGTGTGTGAAGTCATAGAATGGAGGTGTGTCAAGTCACAGAATGGAGGTGTGTGAACTCAGAATGTAGTTGTGTGAAGTCACAGAATGGAGGTGTGTGAAGTCATAGAATGGAAGTGTGTGAAGTCATAGAATGGACGTGTGTGAAGTCAGAATGGAGGTGTGTTAAGTCACCGAATGGAGTATTGTGAACTCAGTATGGAGGTGTGTGTAGTCACAGAATGGAGGTTTGTGAAGTCATAGATGGAGGTGTGTGAGGTCATAGAATGGATGTTTCTGAAGTAAGAATGAAGGTGTGTGAAGTCATAGAATGGAGGTGTGTGAAGTCATTGAATGGAGGTGTGTGAAGTCACTGAATGGAAGTGTGTGAAGTCAGAATGGAGGTGTGAAGTCATAGAATGAAGGTGGGTGAAGTCATAGAAAGGAGGTGTGGGAAGTCATAGAATGGAGTAGTATGAAGTCATAGAGTGGAGGTGAGTGAAGTCACAGATTCGAGGTCTGTGAAGTCATAGATTGGAGGTGTGTGATGTCAGAATGGAGGTGTGCGAAGTCATAGAATAGAGTTTTGTGAAGTCAGAATGGAGGTGTGTGAAGTCATAGAATGGAGGTGTGTGAACTCATAGAATGGAGGTGTGTGACGTCACAATGGAAGTGTGTGAAGTCACAGAATGGAGGTGTGTAAATTCATACAATGGATGTGTGTGAAGTCAGAATGGAATTTTGTGAAGTCACAGAATTGAGGTGTGTGAATTCAGAATGGAGGTGTGTGAAGTCATAGAATGGAGGTGTGTGAAGTCATAGAATGGGTGTTTGTGAAGTAAGAATGAAGGTGTGTGAAGTCATAGAATGGACGTGTGTGAAGTCACAGAATGGAGGTGTGGGAAGTCACAGATTGCAGGAGTGTGAAGTCACAGAATGGAGGTGTGTGAACCCAGAATGGAGGTCTGTAAAGTCACAGAATGGAGGTGTGTGAAGTCATGGAATGGAAGTGTGTGAAGTCATAGAATGGAGGTGTGTGAAGTCACAGAATGGACGGTATTAAGTCATAGAATGGAGGTGTGTGAAGTCACAGAATTGAGGTGTTTGAAGTCATATATTGGAGGTGTGTGAAATCAACATGGATGTGTGAAGTCATAGAATGGAGGTGTGTGAAATCATAGAATGAGGGTGTGTGAAGTCATAGAATGGAGGTGTGTGAAGTCACAGAATGGAGGTGTGTGAAGTCATAGATGGAGGTGTGTGAAGTCATAGAATGGAAGTGTGTGAAGTCACAGATTGGAGGTGTGTGAAGTCAGAGAATCGAGGTGTGAGAAGTCACAGAATGGAGATGTGTGAACTCAGAATGGAGGTGTGTGAAGTCACAGAATGGAGGTGTGTGAAGTCATAGAATGGAGGTGTGTGAAGTCACAGAAGGGAGGTGTGTGAAATCATAGAATGGAGGTGTGTGAAATCCCAGAATGGAGGTGTGTGAAGTCAGAATGGAGGTGTGTGAAGTCATAGAATGGAGGTGTGTGAAGTCAGAATGGAGGTGTGAAGTCATAGAATGGAGGTGTCCCGGGGCCAACCGGCAGCAAACCAGGGTTCGCAGATTATGGTTCCTGAAATAGGGGACAAGGACTAGGAAGAAAAAGAAGAGAGACAGACACACCGGGTCCGGGATGTCCACAGTCCAGGCAAAGACTGTCGAGACTGCCGCGTTTATTTTCCGCTCCCCCTTCTTCCCTCCTCCTGACCCAGGGAACCTCCAGGTGTTACATTCATATGGTAATTCTCAGGTCATTTACATAGAATATGGCCAGAAAGCAATAAGACAATATAGCCATCGTCTGATGTAAGTCAAGTTACAGTTTGATTCCACTCTGGCTCCCAACATGTCCCCCGTTTTTTATTTTAAAAGAAACACAAGTGCAATTTTTACTCTTTTCTATACCCCTAATTTATCCTGTCACATTTTCCAAAAATGACTTTGGTCCCTTGGTCCAACGGGGATTTGATGGGCGGAGATTCAACTTCCGTGACTTCTTCAAGCTGACTCAGGGGCGCCGTCTCCACGCTTGACCAGGGACCTTAAGAAGCCCAGCCTGTTTTATCAAGGGGTTGCAAGGATTAGACACCAGGAACAACAATCTACTCCAAACTAGAAATCATACTTGACATTCAACAACTGCACAAACCATTCTTGGCCACAACAGCGCAGCCTACCTAGCACCCATTTGCAAAGGCTTTTTCTTGATTGTCTGGGGAACTAAATTTCTGCAACCTTAACAATGCTTCAGTTGTCAAATCTAAACAGATTAATAGAGACACAAGCCTCAGATCCACAAACTTTTCCTGAATTTGTGGCTGGTGTCAAAAATAAAAAATTCGCCTAATTAGGACTTAAAACTACCCACTATCACAGAAGATTGACAAGTTCCTGCCCAATTATGAAAGGCACGGGCATTAGTAAGGCATGCTTACAAACTATTCTATGACCTCCCGGCTCTGATCAATTTGAATGGCCAAGCACAAGTGACTCTAAGATCTGACACCATCTGTGCCATCCAAGCAGAGGCTTTCCTGTCCCAGTAGTGTCTCTCCACACAGGGATAAACATCCCATTGGCATTTCACTTTGTTGGTTGCTGTATTTGAACTCAGGGTCTGGGCGCTGTCTCTCAGCTCTCCAGCTCAAGGCTAGCACCCTGCCACTGTGAGTCCCGAGCTTGGTGCTTGAGTGCTTCCCCCCAGCTTTTCAGCTCAGAGCTAGCACTCTGCCACTTCGAGCTCCAAAGCAACTCTGTCCCAGCGTCCTGCTGGCAGATTAGACACCACAGACTCACAGGGACTTTGCTTTACCCGGGCAGGCTCAAAGCTGGGGCTTTCAGATCAATGAGTCCTACAAAAGGCCACTTTACTCCAATTAGAAGCAACAAGGTGGTCAATTCAGAAATAGTCTCTAAGCATGATCTTACCTGGAACTTGGTGAGGGCCAAACTTACATCTGAATGAGGATCTGCTGTCCTTCTCCATGGGCCTTCTGGAGATTGCTATAAAGTAACTTACAAGAGTAAGCTGAAATAGCAATTAAGCAACCATTTTGGTAGTCCTAATTTTCCTTGTTTCTTTTTTTGAAACAAAGCTTTAGGACAACTTTACTTTTAAATTTTGTTCAGAAATCATTTCTAATTTTCTTTAAATCTTTTACACTTTTTAACTTAAACTCTTAACACTTTGGTCTTTATTTGCATTTGAAAAACCTTTAAGGCTAAAGGAATTCCCTTTGCCTCCAGGCCCTCTAAGGCTCAAGGCACTCCTCTTGCCTTTTAGAAAAAAGGGCTCTTTTGCAGTTTAGATTACTGTCTAGAACTCCAACAACAGTTTAAACTCAAATAACAGTTTTTCCCTAATTCAAGAACTATAGACATCAGTGCACCAAAAGTCTAAGTCTGGACTTAGTTTCCTCTCCTTATTTAAAATACACCCAATAGCATGGAGATAAACCTTTAAACATTCCTTTAAAATACTAATCACATTATCCACATTTTACCATCAGATTTCTAGTGTCAGTTTGCAAAAAAGGACAGGCAAAATTTCTGACGTTAATGAACAATTTTACATTTAAATTTCTAATACATGTTTCCAAACTTTAACTTAAAGTAATAAATCCCAAATTCCCTAACACCTCTGTGCTGAACAGGATACAATGTTTACAATGTAAACAGCTGTATGTATTGCAATACCAGATTTTTTAAAATGCAGATTTCAGGATCTTTAGAAAAATACTTTTTACCAGTTTTCCTTTAAAACAATGCAATAATACTTTTAAGACATAGGAAACATTTAAGCATAATAATTTTCTTGAAGTTTAGACTTAGATTTACCCAATTGCCTTTGTTTCAAATGAGTTCAACCATTGTTTTATACAGCATGCTGACAATTTAACCTTGAACATGTTCACTCACTCATTCACACACATTCATACTCAAAGATCATAAAGTGCGCAAAATTAATATTGGCCGTTCGTTTTCTGGAAGTTTGTGTCAAGAGAGTTTTGCCAATTTTACTCTTACACGTGAGAACCAGGTTCAAAACAAAACTTTTTGCAAGGCAACTTAGCTGGAATTTATTTTTCCAGGGCTTGTCACAACTGCAGACATGGGGGAGCGGCCATGCTAGGCCCAGAAATGTTCAAATAAATAACAAGGATGTGTGCTTGAGTACGCACAGAAAAACCATAAGGATCCATACTTAGAAATGGTACCAATTTTAAAGACAAAACTGGACAAGAAAAAATATGTAACACGAACAAGACAGAGAAACGGAGACTTTTAAATAATCAGACATTGACATATAACAAGAAAATTGGACTCAATCAGATACACTTAACACAAAATCATGAGCTCAAATGAATGTTTTCACCAAACAGTTATTTTTAGATTTAGACATGTCTTGCTGGTGGGACTCTCAGGTATGCCTTGCTATCGACAAGAAACTCAGAAGGGGAGGGAGGGGTCAAGGCGTCCCTTGACCACCCAGGCCTCTGTTTTAGGCCCACAGTGCACCTTTTCAAACAAACAAACGAAAATAAAATAAAATAAAATAAAATAAAATGAAATAAAACGCAGACATACAAGGGGGTCGGCCGACTTCTACTTACCTCTGGAGGCCTTTGCTTTTCACCTGGGCATCTTTTACAAAAAAGGTTATTAAGAAGAGGGCTGGTAAAGACAAAATAATGTCACATATTAAATTGTGTAGAGTCAATAAATATGTTAAAATGTCCCTACATAATAGTAAAAGGAGGAGAAACACAGCTCATATGAATGTGTGGAACAAGTGAATCAGTAGCAGTCCCGATTGACATGCACAAATAACTCAGGTCCTTCCCACGTCGCAGGATGCACCACTGGAGGGTTGGGGGTGTAGGCCCAGTGAGTCGCTGCTTGGATGGCCACTGTCACTCTCCACGATCCGAACGCAGCGTTCAGGCAGCCAGTGGGCGTCATTTTCTCCTTGTGAAAAAACACATACATGCCCTCGACCCCAGGTTAGAACAGGATCGGGTCCATGCCAAGCACCAGTTAGGGGATAATTCCATTTTACTAAGGCAAAAGGACGCTGTGCTCTTTTTTCCCAGAATCGCAGAGCAGCAGATAAATTATTTGAATCCAAATTCAAAAAATTTAAAACAAATAAAGCATGATTAAGTATATTGACAGGGGTAGCGGGATATGACTCTCCTTTCTGTATTTTAGCAATTTGATGTTTTAATAATCCATTAGCTCTCTCCACGGTGCCTTGACCTTGAGGATTGTAAGGAATGCCTGTAATATGAGTGATATCATAGGAATGGCAGAAGGATTGAAATGCTCGGCTTGCATAGCCAGGGCCATTATCTGTTTTTATTTGCGAGGGAATCCCCATCTCAGCAAAGCATCGAATGCAGTGAGAGACACAATGTTTAGTGGCTTCCCCAGCAAGGGGGGTGGCCAAGATAAAATTAGAATAAGTATCTACAGTAGCATGAACATATTTTAATCAGCCAAATGATGGAACATGTGTGACATCCATCTGCCAAATGTGATTAGAAAGCAGTCCTCGTGGATTTATGCCTAAATGGGGGGCTGGTGAAAAAGGGACACAGTTGGAGCAAGTCTTAACTATTTGACGTGCTGCTTCTCTAGATAATTTAAACTGTCGGCACAAGGCTCGACTGTTTTGATGATGGATGGCATGTGACTGCTTAGCAAGTTCAACCTGAGTTAAGTAAACTCTGGTGGCGGAGTCAGTAACTGCATTGCCCTCACTTAAAGGGCCAGGAAGATTAGTGTGAGCTCGAACAAAGCCAAAAAAACAGGGATGGTTGCGAGAACAAAGCAAAGTTTGTACTTGGCGAAATTGGGTCTGAATATTGGAGTTAGTAGTTCCAATAAAGGGAACAATTTCTATGACTTGAAGAGCACGAATTACATATTGACTGTCTGAGTATAAGTTAAAGGGCTCGTCTTGTAACAGGACGAGTGCTTGTAAAACAGCCTCTAATTCCACCTCTTGGGCGGAGGAAAAACCCGTAACCCAAGATTGAGTTTTCCCATTAATGGTCAAAGCAGCCTTTCCATTAGAGGATCCATCTGTAAATACCAAAGCAGCAGAAGATAAAGGCGAGGCCTGTACTATGGAAGGAAATAGAAACGTATGACACGCAGCAAATTGGAGAAGTTTGTTAGACGGGTAGTGATGCAAAATTTTCCCCGTATAATTGGCCCAAGCAATGGCCCAAGAATCGCAATGGGCGAATAGCCAATCTTGTTGTTGTAGATTATATGGGACACAGATAAAATGAGGTTCCTGACCTAAATATTTACGGGAATCCACTCGGCACATATGTATCAAATTAGCTACCAATTCGTAGTAGGGGGTCAGCACTTTGTCGGGTGTTGATGGTAGATAAAGCCATCAAAGTGGGCCATCCTGCCACAATACAGCAGTTGGGGAGTGAGAAGTAGCTAAAATATAAACTCCCCATGGTTTAGAATAGTCACAATAGGTCACTTGTTGCTGGGAAATTGCCTTTTCTACAATTTGGATGGCCCTCCTGGCGTCAGGATTTAATTCGCGCAAGGATGTAGGGTTGGTAACTCCTTTTAAGAGATCAACAAGGGGTTTTAACTCTCCTGTGGAGAGCTTTAGATAAGGCCGAAGCCAATTTATATCTCCTAAGAATTGCTGAAAATCATGAAGAGTTCTTAAGTGTGAAGTTTTTAATTGTATTTTTTGGCTTTTAAAATAGTGTGGGCCTAATATATGGCCTAGATATGTAAAAGGGGGGAGTTCCTGAACCTTTTCAGCTGCTATTATAAGGCCAAAGAGGCTCAGATCTTGCTTTAGTTGTCCAAAGGCTTGTCGTACTACGATAGGGTCAGAACAAGCCAACAAGATGTCATCCATATAATGAACAATATAAACAGAAGAAAATTTTTCACGAGTGGAAGAAATGGCTCTGGCTACAAAACTTTGACATAAAGTTGGGCTATTTGCCATGCCCTGTGGGAGCACAAGCCAGTGATATCGCTTCATGGGTTCTTTAAAATTAACAGAGGGGACGCTGAAGGCAAAGCGCTTACAGTCTTGAGGCGCCAGGGGTATAGTATAGAAACAATCCTTCAAATCTATAATAATCTTATAAGTATCCTTTGGGATTGCCATGGGTGAAGGCAAGCCAGGCTGTAGGGCCCCCATCAGTTCCATTGTCGCGTTAATCTTTCTCAAATCCTGTAACAGCCTCCATTTACCTGACTTTTTCTTTATAACAAAAATTGGAGAATTCCATGGAGAGTTAGAAGGGGCCACATGTCCCAAGTCCAGCTGTTCCTGTACCAGCTGCTGAACTGCAATGATCTTTTCTAGAGAAAGAGGCCACTGTTCAACCCATACCGGTTCTTCAGAGAGCCAATTTATGGGATCAGCATGAGGGGGAGGGCAAACGACAGCTCCCGTCAAGGGATACCCTAATCCTTGTCTCGTAGGGTGAGACTGGGGTTGGAGTGGCTCTAGCTCCCCCTGTGCTGCTCGGCCTAGTCCCCTAAAGGGGAGGAGGCCTTGATCAAGTAACTGCTTAGTGACCACAGCACTAGGACTAAACATATACACTCCCATTTTTTCCATGATATCACGACCCCATAAATTAATTGGCAGATGATCCAAGACAAATGGCTGAAAATGACCAGAGTGCCCTTCCTCATCTCCCCAGACAAGGATCGCACTGCTCTGCTGTGGGTCAGTTGCTTGCCCAACCCCCTGTAGGGAAGTCATAGAGGTTGTCAGGGGCCATTGGGCTGGCCAATGTTTTTTAGATATCACAGACACATCTGCTCCAGTGTCTAATATTCCTTTATAGGGCTTTTCTTGTATAAATATAGTCATCTCAGGCCTCTCTTGTTTTATGCTTTGTACACAATAGATATCAGAAGATCTAAATCCTCTCTGTCCACATGGGGAATTAGCAGTCTCCCCGGGAGGTAAAGGCACAAGTATTAATTGTGCTAATTTTTGACTGGCTGGGATCGATACCACATGTTTCGGGGCAGAGGCCATAACTTTGATTTCTCCAGTAAAATCCTGGTCAATTTTGCCAGGTGTAATCTGTATCCCTTTAAGGGCTGAGCTACTTCGCCCTAACAGCAATCCAGCCACTCCCGGGGGAAGGGGGCCGAAGACCCCCGTGGGGAGAGCTTGTGTCCCCATCTCTGGGGTCAATACTGAGCAGGTGGAGGAACAGAGGTCCAATCCTGCACTTCCTGGGGTGGCACGGAGGAGGCCGGAGACTGATCTTGGGGGGTTGTTAGAAGAT